>PVJO010015298.1:0-36573 GCA_004026905.1 Hystrix cristata | reverse complement strand
TTTTTTGGTGGCGCCCATCACCAAACATAGGGCCTCACACATGCTAGATTCTCACTGTACCACTGAATCCCCAGCCCTTAGTAAATATTTTTAATTCACCAAAAGCGTTTACTCTTCTGTAGGCAGAATTACGAGCAATTTCTGTGTTTCCTAAATATTTTACCAAAGGCATATGTTATATAGGAAGCTCTGATTGGCCTCAAACTCATGACAAACCTCCTGCTTCAGCCTCCCAGGTACTAGGATTAGAGGTATGTGACACCATGGCTAGGCTTGTGTTACATACTGCTTTTGTAATCAGAGAAAAAGTAAGGATTATTTGAGAATGAACATCTCTAAAAATGGGTTACTATCCTGTGTTTTTCATCTTTTGTGATGGCTTAGGGCAGCTCCATGGCTATTCTGTATGACTCACAGGAAACCTCCTACTTGCTGCCTCCAGACACTGAGGACTGGGAAGAGCATGGCACCCCTGTCTTTGTGTACGGGCAGAAGGACCTCGTCGTTCTGGGAGGGGTCCAGTGGCCCAGCCTCACGCCCAGCGCTCTGGATTCTCTGCCACAGTCCCGATTCGACTCTGCGCTCTGCTCTGCCTGGAGGCAGCGGATGGAGCTGGGGCTCTTTCGCTACCACCTAGGGGAGCTGCAGACCCAAGTCCTCCCTGGTGCTGTGGGTTTTGTGGCCCAGCTGAATGTGGAGCGAGGTGTGCAGAGGAGGCGCCCCCAGAACATCAAGAGCGTGAGGCAGGCATTCGACCCGGCACAGTTTAACTTCAACAAGATCCAGCGTGGAGAAGTTCTCTTCCGTCTCTACCGGGAGCCTGACACACCCGGTGCCCTCCCACAGGAGGACATCCTGGTAGTGATCAACGTCAGCCCGCTGGAGTGGGGACACGTGCTGCTGGTGCCCGAGCCGGCCCGGGGGCTGCCCCAGCGCCTGCTGCCTGGCGTGCTTCGGGCCGGCCTGGAGGCCGTGCTACTGAGCATGCACCCAGGCTTCCGGGTGGGCTTCAACAGCCTCGGGGGCTTGGCTTCAGTGAACCACCTCCACCTGCACGGCTATTACCTGGCCCACAGGCTGCCCGTGGAGGGGGCACCCAGCCAGCCCCTAGACCCAGGGGGCCGGTTGCATCTGCTCCAGACCCTGCCGGCACCTGGCTTCCTCTTCTACACCAGTGGGCTGGGGCCTGACTTGGAAGCTGTGATTAGCAGGGTCTGTCGGGCCACCGACTATCTGGCCGGCCATGAGATTGCACATAACTTGTTTGTGACTCGGGGAGCCCCCCCTGGAAAGGCATCGCCTTGCTCAGCCCTCGAAGGGGTCCGAGTGATCCTGTGGGCCCGGAAGTCCAGCTTTGGAATAAAGGAGGGCGAGGCTTTCAATGTTGCTCTCTGCGAGCTGGCCGGGCACCTCCCTGTCAAGACAGCCCAGGACTTCAGCAGCCTGACAGAGGCGGCTGCCGTGGCCCTCATTCAGGACTGCCTGCTGCCCCCCGCCCAGGCCAAGGCGGTGCAGGCAGCGCTGGTAGCCCTGGTGGCCCAGGAAGTACCATAGTCCTTCTGGAGCTATGTCTTCACTAGCTGGTCTGAGTCCCTCTCGGCTGCTCATTGTCTTGTGGTCACTTGGACATTTATTTTCATGGCTGCCTTCCCACATCTCTAGGCCTATGGGGAGAGATGAGGAAAAGACTGATAAATGCCCTGTGATCCCAGCACTCTGGGAGGCTGAGGCAGGAGGATGGCAAGTTCGAGCCTAGCTTGGGCAACTTAGTGACTGAACGAGACCTTGTCTCAAAAAAAGAACCAGTAACTGGTCTCTGTGAAAGGGAGGAAGCTTGGAGTAAATCTAACGAATGTGCTGTTGTGCATGTAGCTGCTGCTGCTCACCCTTCTTAGGCTCCAGGGATGTCAGCTAGTGGTTAAGGGAGTGTGCGCAAGTCTCCCACTCCCGGCTTTAGGTACGGACCTTTCCTGCGGTGCCAGTTGTTACCCTTTTCTTTTTCCTCTTCTGTGCTGGGCGTCAAACCCAATGCCTCCTGCGTGGGGGCAAGGCCCGCTCCCTCAGCTGCACTGTCAGCCTTAGCCCGCGTTGGCCTTCGCTCCGAAGCTCTGTGCCTCCAGCATGGAGCTGGCACTTGCTGTGTTCTCACCCTCTCTGTCCGATCCCTCTGCGCACAGACAGCATTTTTGTTTGTTTTCTTTTGTTTCTTGAGGGTCTCACTATACCGTCCAGGCTGGCCTTGAATGCACAGCAGTCCTCCTGCCTCAGCCTCCCAAGTGGGAGATTACAGGTGTGTGGCGCCACGCCTGGCCTTTTTTTTCTTGTATTGGAGCTGAGTTCTCAGCATTTTAGCCAGGCTGCCCTTGCTCTCATGCTGAAGCAGTCCTCCTGCCTCATCTCCCTCATAGTGGGGACTACAGATCCTGCCATCTCTCCCAGCTTTGTCCTCCACTGCTTTTTATTTCTTCATCCAGGCACCTAATTCTTCACCTTGATGAGAATTCACCTGGGACATCCTGCAGCCCCGTGTGGCGTCAAGTGCCCATCATGTCCTCCCATGTGAGGGCCAGGTACCCTCAGGACTTTAAAGGTGTAGATCCTCTGATTGCCCCACTTAATAGGGCAGGAAAGAGAGGCTGGCAGATTTAGTCACGTGTCAAGGCCAGTTGGTGACATGCGAGGTGTGGAAGCTGGGCTGTTTCTCTGCTGAGCGGCCCCCAGGACAGGTGGTCCTGTCCGGCACAGCTCGTGGCCCCAGCCTCAGCCAGCCCTTCTGGGACTCCCCAGGAACTTGATAAGCACGTTGTGATGCAGGCTCCTCATAAAGTCCAGAGCTCCACCCTTGCTGCTCTACCTGCATCTGACTCAATCCGGGAAATGTTTACAAATCTCACAGCTGTGTTCTGCTGTGTTATTCCAGTGATTTCCACCTTGGTTCCAGAGGCACCAGACAGTAGGTGCTATTGTAAGAGTACTTGTGTGTAAAAAGTCCTTTTTCTGAGAGCTGGGTGTGGTAGCACACACCTGTGATCCCAGCACTCAGGAGGTTGAGGCAGGAAGATCACCTGGGCTACACAGTGAGTTCAAGTCCAGGCTGGACTACATCGTGAGACCCTGTCTCAAAAAACCAAAAAGAAAAAAAAAGTCCTTTTCCCATTCTGCTACCCCATTTGTACAGCAACAGTAAAAGAAATCTCAAGTTTAGTTTTGAGCAGTGATGATCGCTGCTGCCACTCCTGCCTAGGCCTCCTGAGGGAGCAAGAGGCCCTGTTCGCTGGGTCCTGCTGCTGGCCCGGAGGGCTGTCCCACCAAAGGCCGGCGTTCCCCAGCCTCGCGCCGTGCGGGCTATGGCTCTGCCTGTGGCCAGGCCTGTGGGCAGCTGGCTCCCTGTGCTCCAGCCCATGCGAGGCTTTAAGGCAGAGTTTTAGGTTGAAGTTCTGTATCCTCTAAGGAGTTATGGTGCGTGGCACTGTGGCTTAGTTGGTTAAAACACCTGTCTAGTAAATAGGAGATCGTGGGTTCAAATCCTAATGGTGTCTCAACTGAACGTCCAATGAACATGTACACTGTGATGATTACCTAAGGAGTTTACAGAGTTCCATTAGGATAATGTGCCCAAACCCATATTATAAGAAAAACAATTTAACATTCTGGCAGGAATTTTTTACTACTTTCATGTTTGGCGAATGGCAGTAATTTTAGCCTTTTTCTTCAAGCTTTTGCATCTATAGAGTTGAATGACACTTTATTTTGCTTGCTTGCTCTCTGTTGAAGTGCAGATGACCATTATAGTATAGTAGATTTTGTATCCAAGTTGATGAGCCAATTATTGGGATTTTCTGATACTCCCTAGGATTGGTATAGAACACCTTCCCAGCCAGCCCACACCCGTAATCCCAGCACTCAGGAGGCTGAGGCAGGAGAATCACTGAGTTGGAGACCAGCCTGGGATACATAGTGAGCTCAAGGCCAGTCTGAACTACATATTGAGACCCTGTCTCAAAAAAGAAATCTTATATGACTCAAATGAGTTTTTCCAAAAAAGGAGGGGAAATTTTTTGAACTCCAGTGCTGGGATGGGACCCAGGCTTTGTACATGCTGGGCAGTCTCTACTCCTCAGCTACATCCCCAGGCCCCTCCAATGAATTTTCTTTTTCTTTTCTTTTCCTTTTCTTTCTTTCCTTTTTTTTTTTTTTTTTTTTTTTTTTTTTTTTTTTTTTTTTTTTTTTTTTTTTTTTTTTTTTTTTTTTTTTTTTTTTTGATGCTGGGGATCAAACTCAGAGCCTTGTACTTGGCAAGGCAAGCACTCTAACCACTGAGCCAAATCCCCAGCCCTGAATTTTTTTTTTTTTTATGGTAGTGCTTCTCAGCCATTTATATACAGTATGTTTGTGTTGTGAATTTGGGGGGTTTTTTGTTTTGTTTTGTTTTTGGTGCTGGGGATCGAACTCAGGACCTTGTACTTCCAAGGCAAGCACGCTAACCACTGAACCAATCCCCAGCCCTGTGAATTTGTTTTTGAATCTTCAAAAGAGGCTCAGCTGAGTTTGATCCCCAGCACCCCTCCCCCCAAAAAAGAGGTTTAGACTGAAACTTTCTCTAATTTTGAATAAGGAACGTGTAGGGGCCATTTGTACTCAGAGCCCTGGGCTGCAAACATCCCAGGCTTCTCCTGTGCTTGCCCCTCCATCCCAGGCCTCGAATGTGGAGTTAGCTAATAAGAACCCTTTAAAGACACTCAATTGTGGAGTGACAGATTGCATTTAAGGCCAATGCTCAAACTGTGGTGGGAAGGATGAAGGGAGTGGAGAATTAGGGAACCCAGTGAAGAGATTGCTGAAGGCTAGCAGTGCAGGCAAGAAATGAGGATGGACCAGGTCCTAGAACAGAGCTGGTACACTAAGATTTGTCAGCTCAGTCCCCAGCCCCACCCATATACACTTGGAAACATTATTCACTGGGATTGTTCCTGACAATCAAGGGACTCCAGAAGATGTAGAGGATTTGAATGATTGATTAATCGATTGATTGAGACAAGGTCTAAGTATACAGTTCAGGCTAGCCGTGAACTCACTGTGTAGCCCAGGTTGGCTTCAAACTCAGAGCAATCCTCCTGCCTCAGTCTCCTGAGTGCTGGGATTACAAGTGTGTTCCACCATACCTAGCAAGGAGCGTTTCATATGAGTATCATGCGCTGAAAAAAGAGCTAGAAGTCTGTGAAATAGAAAATGACTGTGTTGCCTGGTGGCCTGAGCCTGGAGTCCCAGCTCTTCAGGAGGCTGAGGTGGGAGGATCTTTGGAGCCCAGGAGTTCTGGGCTGCAGGGCACTATGCCAATCACATGCTGCACTAAAGTCAAAATAAGTATGGTGACCTCCCAGGTGTTGGGGACACCAATGTCCCTAAGGAGGGTTGAGCCGGTCTGGTTGGAAATGGAGCAGGTCAAAACTCCTATGCTTGGAGGTTGGGGATTTAGCCCAAGTGTTAGCGCTCTTGCCAGCAAGCAGCAGGCCCTGAGTTCGGTCCCCAGCATCCCCCCCAAAAGGTGAAAAGTCGAAAAGGCTTACATGAGCAAAAAACTCCTGTGCTTCTGCTGATGAAAAAATGTCCATGTCTTTTTGAAGGATGGAACATTTTAGTGTCCTTTTGTTCTGTGAACTTCCCGGGGAGGGAGATCTAAAAGTTTGAATGCTGGCTGCCTCGGAATTGAGAGAGCGCCAGCATTCCACAGAATGACGTGGGCGAGCCCGGCCTGGCGAGCGCCCGCGTTAATCCGATTTCTTACAGAGCAGCGGACGATTTACCTACCGGCAGCTGCACAACCGAGTTGGCTGTCGCTTGCTTACCGAGCTACTCTTCATACACGGCTCTGAGTTAAATGGCAGAAAGCAGAAGCAAAAGACAGTCCGGGGAGACAATCGGTGTCTGGACACAGTCTGTCCCCATCCCGTCCTCGCCCGAGTCCCGCGGTCTTAGCTGGTGCTGCCAAGCCACGGATGACGACCTCGCGGGGCTGCGGCTGGCACGGCCTCCGTCCCCCGAGGGGCCACCGCCAAACGGTGCTTCGGTGAGGGCTTGCGGGACTGTTCTCCCGGCCTCCTGATTTAGCCGCGCGGTATCATCTGAGTGACAGTTGGGCTGAGTGTGCTGGCTAGGAGAATACAGGCACGGGAGGTTGTCAGGTACAGGAGGTGACAGTGACACGTGATGTTTCTGTTAGTCCTTGGTTAAGGGAGCTGTCTCAGCCTATCAGAACGAAAACCTGAAAGGCAAATGTTCTAATCAAGGCTGTCCCGCTCAAACCGAGTGTGGTGGTGGCACATCCCTGTAATCCCAGCATCTAGGATGCTGAGGCAGGAGGATCTCAAGTTGGAGGCCAGCCTGGACTATAAAGCAAGATCCTTGTTAAAAAAAAAAAAAAAAACAGCAAAAGCCAAAGAAAGAGGAGCAGCTGTTTGTCCCAAACAGTCTGGGCAGGCAGGTTCAAGGAAGGATGGGGGTGGGTGGAGGTGCAGCAAAGGGGCGCCAAAACGGAAGGACTACAAGTCCCATGGTGCATCGGAAGGCAGCGCACGCCAGTGCGGTCCCGCCGCCAGCCGCAGAGCGCAGCGACGTCCGCCCGCAGCCAAGATGGCTTCCACCCGCGTCTGGTGGGCGTGGTTGCACGAGGTCCCCGCCCCCAGAACGCCTCTCCAATGGGCTCCGCTCTGGTGTCCATGGTGACGGAGGCGGTGGCTGTCGGCTTGCTTAAAGAGCTAGAAGCTAACCCCAAGGGGAAGCGGGCTCCCCGTCGCGACGGCGGGGAGCGCGGTCCTGTGAACGCAGAGGCCCAGCGAACGCCCAGGAAGAGCCAGAGCGGGCAACGAGCGCCATGAGCTACCAGCTGAGCCCAGCTTAAGGCCTCTGGGGGAAGCTTCTCACCACCTCGGGTGGGCAGTGTCCGCCGTGGACAACCCTTGCCCAGAGGGTCTTAGCCATCGGGTGCCTGGCCCAGTGTGTCCCGGGACAGGAAAAGGGCAGGCCTAGAGGACCTTAGAGCTGTATTTTAAATTAAATTTTTGTTTTTGAGTTTTGTACTGGGGGTGGAACCCAGTACATTCGTTAACTAACACGGTTAACTAGCTGTACTGTTTAATGAAAGTTACCCTCGCCTCTCCCAGCCATTCCTCTTTCCATTCAGGAACAACAGCAAAAAAGCCGTGGTCTCCTCTGCTACCAGCTTTGGCACCAAAGTATGTTGTATGATCCCGTGTGACCCCGGATGGATTGGGACTGTCGGAGAATCCCCATCTCACCGGCATCCCAACCCTTCTCCCCTTCATACATGGAAACATACTACTGATCAGTGGGATTGTTCTGTTCCTTTTCTTTTGCTTATTTTTGGAGACAGGGTCTCACTGTGTAGTTCAGTCTGGATTTGAACTCACTGTATAGCTCAGGCTGCCCTCGAACTCACAACGATCCTCCTCCGCCTCTCCTGCCTCAGCCTCTTGAGTGCTGGGATTATAGACTTGCACCAATCTGACACATATCTCATCCTCACCTCCCTCCTCTTAGAATCTAAAAGGATGGAGCCAAGCACCAGTAAGAACAGCGAAACCGAGGAAGACTGCGTTGAGGAAGAGGAATCTGAGGAGGAGTGTGCTAAAGAGAAAGCTCTGGTCCTTTCTGACCCTTCGAGGCAGGCCTTTTCAGAGTCTGACCATAAAACATTTGAGGATGGGGTTCCCTTAGCTATTGTAGCCAAGAAAATTATACCTCCAACTGACACAGATGACATGGAAGTTGGGAGGAGAAAAAGAAGGCGGAAACGCAGGTAACCTTTCCCCGGACCCCTGCATCTCCCTGGTTCGAGTCGCCCCTGGCCTCCCTTCAGCATTTGGAGGGCTGGTATCTAGACTCTTCCCTTCAGCCTTCCAAAGAGGAGAGGAAAGGCTAGAGCATCATTAACCTTTTGGTATAGCACAAAATGAAACAAAATTCCGGGCTAGCTCAGTTTGGATTTCAGCATGTTTATATCACCCTGGTGTTTCTTTTAAGTGGCTTCTAGAAAAAGTGAATTGTGTTGTGAATTTGTTGGGTATTTCTTCATCCTGGTGCCTGGCAGCCTGGAACTCTGTGCTTCTCTCTCAATCTGTTGATTTCTGCTGCTCTTCCGTTCCAGACCCCTGACCATCAACTTGACCAACTGCAAGTACGAGAGTGGTAAGCTCCTGGCTCCTCACTTGCACCTTCCTACGCGGGGAGCTTGCTTTTTTGCGCTGGGGACGGAACTCCAGTTAGGCTCCCGGCTCCTAGGTCTTGCCAAGCTGGCCCACAACCTGTACTGAGAGTCCTCTGGTTCCCTGGCTCAGCTACTGGCAGCTGAGCTACTGCTATTCCAATTAGTCCCCATGATCGAAAGGGTATCTCTGCACTTAGGTTCTTTGTTTTTTTGGGGGGGTGGGTTTTTTGGGAGGTGCTGGGGATGGAACTCAGGGCCTTGTGCTTATGAAGCAAGTGCTCTACTACTGAGCTAACTCCCCAACCCCTCTCTTAGATAACAAGGAGGAAAAAAAAGACTGAGAGTCTTTATTGCCCTACCTTTCCCACACTTTAGCAGAGATGAGACAAGGTTAAAATAGATTTTTTCAAAAAAATAAAAAATATTGGCAACACCTGTAATCTCAGCACTGGGGAGGCAGAGGCAGGAGGATTGCCATGAGTTTGAGGCCAGCCTGGGCTACATAGTGTGTTCAAGGCCAGCCCGAACTACATAGCGAGACCCTGTCTCAAAAAAAACCAAAAAATAAAAATAAATAAATAAATAGTAAATCTTTTCAAGGCCAAGGGTATAGCTCAGTGGCAGAGTGTTTGCCACCATGCACATGGGCCTGGGTTAAATCCCAGCACTGCAAAAACAAAAACAAGCTGGCATGGTGGCACACACCTGTAATTTCAGCACACTGGGAGGCTGAGGCAGGAGGATGGCAAGTTTCATCCCAGCCTGGATAATTTAGTGAGACCCTTTCTCAAGGGCTGGGAATATTGCTCAGTGTGAAGAACCTTAACTCAGTACTACAAAAACAGTTCTTTCAAGGAAGCTTTGAAGAGGCTTTAGCAATTTTGGGGAAAAAAAAGTCCAGTCAGGTCAGCCTTCTCCTTCTCCCCTCTTATCCCCACTGGCATCTGTGTAAGGGGCCACCAGTGTTAGGTGCCATTGTGGTCCCAAGCTGGCATCAGCTGTGCAGGCCAGAAACTGTCCTGATTGAGAAATAGATCTGCCAGGCTCTTCTTTCCTCTGCCACATATTCTGGAAGCACCCGACCACCTCCTAAACTTGGAATTGCCACCTGACAATTAAGATGCAGAGCCAAGGTACAGTCACCTCTCTCTTCAACCCGCCCTGCGGTCAGGTCTGTTCCATGGCCCACCCTGCTAGTGTTCCAGGCTTGCCACCGGTGCCCAGGCTGGCAGCACTGACTGTCCTATCTCTGCAGTGCGGCGGGCAGCCCAGATGTGTGGCCTGAAGGAGGTGGGGGAGGATGAAGAGTGGACCGTATACTGGACAGACTGCTCGGTCTCACTGGAGCGAGTCATGGAAATGAAGAGATTTCAGGTACCAACATTCTGGCCTAAAATCCAGAATGACCACTCGCACTGCCCTGCCCAGGCCCCCCGGACCACCCAGGCTGAGCCCCTGGGGAGACAGGAAGGGTCTGTGTAGGCTCTTTGCTCCAGTGGAAATATGCTCCTCTTGGCTCTCCGAAGCGTCTGTGATCTAGAGGCCCCAGAGGGCACATCCCGTCACTTCATACCCATTGCCTGGTGGCATCTGTGTCCAGCCTGCCTCCTCAGGTCAGCTGAACCCATCTCAGGGAGAAGACTGGGTGGCAGCTTCCAAGCTGACAGCTGGAGGATCTAGCTGTCCAAGCAGCTCAGTTTTATATCCCGCACCCGTTAGGAGAGAGTGCAGGACCCTGGCTGACAGCAAGAAAGTCAGTAAAGATGGACCAGATCCATATGGTGTTTTTAATAAGCCTCTAATCGAGTCTCTGGAATTATCAGTAAATAAGCCGTGCATAGCTTAATGATAGGGACACATTTCTGAGAATGTGTTGATAGGTGATGCCATTGCTGTGTGAACATCACTAAGTGTCCTTATACAGGTTTAGATGGCTATGATGTCACTGAGGGATATGATCTGAGAGGATTCTGCAGCCTGCCATTGACCAAGATGTCCTTCTGCAGTGCGTGAAGGACTGACATCAACAAAGGGTCTGCAGGCACACTGCGGGGGCAGTCCGGGCTATCCTTGAACTCATGACAGTCCCCCTGCCTCAGCCTCCTGAGTGCTGGGATTACAGGCATGCGCAACCATGCCTGGTACATTGTTATTCTTATAGGACTAATCCTGGTGGTCTGGGGATGTTGGAAGGATAACTAGGACCCAAAGTCCTGGCTTGTGCACCTTCTCTCACTGCCCCTGGTGTGCTAACTTCTGTGTGGGTGTGTGTGTGTTGGGTGGAGGCCAAGGAGGGCTCACAGGCATCTTTCGGTTTTTACCCTTACAGGACCAGGTGCAGTGCTTACCTCCACTTTGAATTCCCCCTTAACCTTCCCAGTTCTCTTGCGCTGCTTCCTGGGTTGCCTAGGTCCCAGGATCTGCCCCTTAGTCTGGCCGGGGCTGTAGTATAACCAACTGGATCTGTTTCAGAAAATCAACCACTTCCCTGGCATGACAGAACTCTGTCGCAAGGATCTGCTGGCGCGGAACCTCAACCGCATGCAGAAGCTCTACCCCACTGAGTACAACATCTTCCCCCGCACCTGGTGCCTCCCTGCAGAGTGAGTGACGTTCTGCGGGCAGGAAAGGGGTTGCCCCTGAGTTCCCTCCAGACTCTGGTCTTGTGACTTAGGCATGTCTCAGAGATATGGATGTGGACCAAGTAAGTTTCAGCTGGTCAAAGAAAAGTGGGTCCGAGTCTGAGTGCCCAGGAAGAGCACGGATTAGATAGCGGGAAGATTGTCACAGGGCCCCAGGACAGCCATGGCGCACAGGAACCTTCTGACCAACCCCTCTCTGCACAGCTACGGAGACTTCCAGTCCTACGGTCGGCAGCGAAAGACCCGCGCTTACATCTGCAAGCCAGACAGCGGCTGTCAGGGCCGTGGCATCTTCATCACCCGAAACCCCAAGGAGATCAAGCCGGGAGAGCATATGATCTGCCAGCAGTACATCTCCAAGGTGAAGCATGCGTGAGACCGCCAGGCTCCTCCCCGGCACTGGGGCGCCTGGTCTCCCCCAAAGCCAGGGAGAAGATGGTTTCAGGTGCCTATCTGATCTGCTTTCCCCGCTGTCCTGGAGGCACGTGGCGCCGTGGTTCAGAGACAGCCTTTGACCCCGGCAGGTTCCCGACCCTTTCCTTGCCTCCATTTCCTTATTGTTAAATGGGAGCAGTAACGGTAGCTACTTGATACCGCTGTAGGGAGAGTTGAGTGAGGTATTCTGCATTCTGAGTGCTTAGTGTGCAGCATGAAGCCAGAGCTTCCAAAGTTTATCATAATTCCCTCCGGCTTTGTGTGCTCTCAGCCCTTCCTCATTGATGGCTTCAAGTTCGACATGCGAATCTATGTCCTGATCACATCCTGTGACCCTCTCCGGATCTTCATGTATGAGGAGGGCCTGGCCCGCTTTGCCACCATGCCCTACATGGAGCCCAGCCACAACAACCTGGTGAGGGGTGGGTGGCGCCCTCTTCTCTTCCGGTGCTGTAGTGCTGAGGTTCTAAGGAGAGACAAGGCAGATGTTGGGTAGGGTCCCCCAGAGCAAGGAAGGAAGCCAGGGGGCACCATGGCACCTGGCTGCAGGGAGAGCGTTTGGCGAATGGTGACGGAGAGCAGGCCGGGTAGCCCCTTCTCTCAGTCCCCTGTGAAGAGAGCCATGAGACCAGCAATTGTAGGGACGGGGGAGTGAGAAAGCAACGTAGGGGTGGAGAGGAGGAGGACACGGGGCCTCGCTTCACAGGAGAACGTCTGCATGCACCTCACCAACTATGCTATCAATAAACACAATGAGAATTTCATCCAGGATGATGCTGTGGGCAGTAAGAGGTATTACCTATCTCTCTTCTCCTATTTCCTGTTCTGCTTGGCCTGACAGCCTCAGGGCTCATGAAACCAGGGAGGCTGACTGCCTGGGAGCACCGGTTTGATAGATCGAGGTCTTTCTTGCACCTGAGCTCAGAGTGCAGCTCCCCCACCAGTCCCACCCTGACAACTGATCCCTGCTCCCAACTGCTAGCTGAATGAGAGTTAGCACCAGGGAGCCTCTGCCCTGGCCAGGCCCTGCTAGCACAGACGTGGATCTTCCTCTGAGCCTTGGGCCTCACAGGAAGCTGTCGACACTCAATGTCTGGCTGCGAGAGCACGGCTACGACCCTCGGGAGCTGTGGGGAGACATCGAGGGCATCATCGTCAAAACTGTCATCTCGGCTCACTCTGTCCTGCGCCACAACTACCGCACCTGTTTCCCCCAATACCTGAGTGGAGGTACATGTGCCTGTTTTGAGATCCTTGGTTTTGACATCTTGCTGGACCACAAGCTGAAGCCCTGGCTGCTGGAGGTGAGGTTCCCCTCCTGGCCTCAGCAGGACCAAGGTCCAGAGGCCTCCCCAGAAGGACGCCTAGGAGCACACTGGGTGGAGGCGTGGACGCTCTGGGGTGGGCAGGGGCCAGCCGAAGTCAGAGGATGAGTCCAACCTTGGTGGTCTCTGGCCACTACCATAGCAATCAGGTTTGAGAGCCCGTGCTGCTGGCGCGACCCTCACCTTGAGGGCTGCAGATCTGCAGTCAGGTTGTCGGGTCTGGGGACCAGAGGGACCTATGCCATTTCCTGTGGCCTTGGAAACTGAGCTTCCATCATCCTTAGCAGAGGCCACATGGGAGCCTTCTCTCCTGGACGCCCCCGTTGGGCCCACGAGAGGCTAGAGCGATGGCGACCCTTCTCTGCAGGTGAACCACTCCCCAAGCTTCACCACAGACTCCCGCCTCGACAGAGAGGTGAAGGATGCGCTTCTCTGTGACACCATGACTCTCATCAACCTCCGGGGCTGCGACAAAAGGAAGGTGATAGAAGAGGACAAACGGCGAGTCAAGGAGCGGCTTTTGCTGTGTCATCAACATCCACGAGAAGCCAGGTGCGCCGGGCATCTGATGTGTGTTTAGCTGTGTAACTTGTCCTCTTTGTCATTACTTTTTGGAGAGTAAAAGTCCTCTGCAAGGAGAAGCCTACTTGGGCCTAATTGGTTATTGAAAACACGTTTTTTTGTTTATTTTGTTTTGTTTGGTGCTTGGGCTCGAACGCAGGGCCTTGTGCTTGCTAGGCAAGCACTCTACCAGTTGAGCTAAATCCTCAACCCCTAAAAACATGATTTGCACAGATGATCCTTTCATATTTGTTCAGACAATACATTGCATGTCACGGACAGTATGTTCAAAATTTAAAGGGTACAGTGAATGGTCTTTCTCCTCCCGTCTCCAGCTACCTAATTTTCCTCCCTGAAGCCAGTCTACATTTCTAGTTAATGCGTATGTATTCACAAGCATTTAAACCACAAATATATATGTATTTATACAAAATATTTTTCCCTCTTGTTTACCCAGACAGTTGCATAACTCCACACTGTCTGTACCCTGCACAGCAATGTTTGAAGCTGTCTTCCCACTGGCACATAAGGAGCTTTGTGTGATTTGAGCAGCTGATTTGCTTTTTAACGTGGTTCCTCTAGAAACCCAGTCCTGAGAATCTTTGTAAAACGAAAGACAGATAACAGTTGTTCATTAACAAGGGAATTGTTTAAATCAGTGTTGGTCACTTGTTTTTCATTTAAAAAATGGATTACAAACCTGGTAAGTGGTTGTTGATACTAAAATTATAATTTGTTAATGATACATAAAATTAAGCTTGAGGAGGCTTGGGTTATTCTGGTAATGACACTGTTTTCTCCACTTGCATTCCAGCATGCAGGACAGTGTGTGTCTGGCTCCTCGCGATGGCCTTAGGGCCTGGCACGTAGCAGACGCGCAAATGTTTGTGGATGAATGGCAGTGAAAGACAGCAGTAAACACCCTGAGTGTTCACACAGACTGTACCATGCACCTGAGTGAATCATGTCTTTCAGTGGGAAAATAATCCTTGGAAACTACTGAACTAAAGAAACAAAATAAGCTAGGTGTAGTGGTGCACACCTTTAATCCAGCACTCTGGGAGACTGAGGCAGGAGGGTCACAAGTTGAAGGCCAGCCTGGACAATTTAGTGAGACCTTGTTCCCCCACTCCACACCCACAAAGGCCTAGAGATAGAGCTCGGTGCTCCCTGCGTTCAATCCCCAGTACTCAGGAAGGAGAGAGGAAGGCAAGGAATCCTAAAACACTGTGGTAATTTGACGTGCTAGCTTACAAGCGGACGCCTCTGCACTTAGGATGAGAATCAGATGTCTGAAACTGGTGCTCACTTAGGCACCACATATACTAAAATTGAAACCAGGCCTGTTTTTCATGGTACACATGTGGCAGGCTGGGCAAACATGGGCGCAGCAGCTTTTGCCATGCAGGAGGGAGGCCGAGCAGCCAGCAGAAGGTCCTCCCACTTAGCCACTCTCCCTTTCCCTACTGAACATTCTCAAAGCCTTCTGACTCCCCTGAGCTCACTTTCCCCAGGCGAGAACAGTTGGAGTCGTCCCATGCGGCCATGCTGGACCAGGAGAAATACGAGGATTCCCACCTTGGTGGATACCGGCGGATCTACCCAGGGCCTGACATGGAGAACTACGCACGCTTCTTCAAGCACAATGGCTCCCTCTTCCAAGAGACTGCTGCCTCGAAGGCCAGAGAGGAGTGCGCCAGGTACTTCGGTCTCCAGTCCTCTCTGTACATATTGGCAGGAGCAAATCCTGAAGCTGAACTGCTCCCTAGTGGGAGGAGAGGAAGCCAGACAAGAAGGAAAGAGGAATGGAGTTAAGATTCTATGAGACTTGAACCGGGCATGGTGGTGCATGCCTGTAATGCCAGCACTTGGGAGGCTGAGGCAGGAGGATTGCTATGAGTTCAAGACCAGCCTGGACTACAATAGTGAGTTCGAGGTCAGCCTGAACTACATAGTGAGACCCTGTCTCAAAAACCAAAATTCTATCAGACTTAGTGGCTCTTTCTGTTCAGTAGCTTTTCCATCTTCCCCCTCAATCTCATCCCACTGGTCTCAAGAACACATCACAATTCCTCCTCTTCCCTGTTCCCTGTTTTCCTGCACGCCCTTCTCCCCAGCACAATTTCTCCAGTGTCTGAAGCTGCCGTGTCTTCTCAGGCAGCAACTGGAAGAGATCCGCCTGAAGCAAGAACAGCAGGAAAACTCAGGCACCAAGAGGCGAAAGGAAAACAAGGACCAGAACCTGGGTGAATCAGCTGGAGAGAAGAGCAGGTCCAGAGCAGGGACCAGGACCCAATTGGTTTACAGGATGCAGAACCGGACGAAAGAAATGTCGAAGGTTTTCTGGCTCTTATCTTTTTTTTGGGGGGGGGTGGATGCTGGGGATCGCACTCAGGGCCTTGCACTTACTAGGCAAGCATTCTACCACTTGAACTAATTCCCAGTCCTGTGGCTCCTTCTGCTGGAAAATGGGGTGGGATTGCTAGAGAAGGGAATCTCTGCTGTCCTCTCCTCTTCTTACACAGTACACGAGATGAGCTACTAATCAGTAAAGTAAATCTGGTTTTTTAGACAGGAAGTGAGAAAATGGACAGCAAAGGGAAACTTACAGGAGAGTTCAGGCAGGGTTGGAGGTCCAGTAGGCAGGAGTCCTGCAGCCATCCTTGCTAACGGTTTGGGACTCATGCCAGCATTTACCTCTCCTGTGCCTTGCAGCTGCTCCCAGTGCACCTGGACACCATGCAGCCTCAAGAAATTGTGGAAGAGGAGGAGCTAGAGCGGATAAAGGGCCTGCTACAAAGAGGGAATCTCATCCGAAGTCTGGGTATTGTAGAGCAGCTCACCCGCATGCTCCACCTTAGCCACCGGAGTCAGAAGAACCTTCATGAGTATCGGGTGAGGATCCCTATGAAGCATCTCATGGAAAAAGGGAACAAGGGCTGTGATACCAGCACATGGTAGTGGTCACACCCAAGGGGGCTTAGGTGATGGTATCTGTCTGTGGAGCCCATGAAAGCTGAGCGTGCTGGGCCTTGGGAGAGGGTCCGTCTATTGCTTCTGCATCTGTTCCCACATTCTGTTATTTTTGGTATTGACATCCAGCGAAGTGCAGCTTCCAAGTTTCTCAATTGCATGATACTGGCTCTCCCTCTATCCCTACCTCACAGTGACCCAAAACTCATGATTGACAAAGAACAAGGCTGCCACCACTCTTGGTGGCTTCTGGGTGATCCTGTCCCTAGCACTGCCAGTACCCTGGCTCTAATGGGAACTAAGTAAACAGTTTTGGGCCAACAGAACAGCTGCTCCATTCAGTATTCCCTGGGCTAGAAGCAAACCTGCTGGGCTCTCTGTTTTTGTTGAACCCCGGAGAAGTAGCTGGCTAAAAGGTGGCTATGGCCTAGAAGAGATTTTTCAGTTATTTATTTCTTCCAATACTCCATCCAGCCTCACAAAAAGGGTCTGCTCTTCTCCTCTAGCCTAGATTTCATCATGACGGGCTGAGCAGCCAAGAAATGCAATCTCTGAGGCTGGTTCCATTGGTGCTCCCGAGAGAGGCTGTCTCAGAGCAGGGCTATCCTCATTTCCTGCAACCACTTCGACCCCAAGAATTGATCCCCAGGATCTTAGGGCCACTGTCAAGCATGAACGCCGCAATTCCGCATCATTCTCAGTGCCATCTGCAGTCCAGGAACCTGTACTGGACAGGAGGTTCGGCAGCCATGGGCCCCTGTTCATTGTCAATGAAGAAATCTGGGACGCACTATTTCTCTGGCACTAGACTCAGGCTTGTTGGCCGTAAGTATAGAAAACTAGCTTTGGGCACTTTGACCCACATAAATTCCCAATAGCAAATATGTCAGCTGGGATGACCCCACAATATAATGTGGCACTTCCAGTAGGGTAGTAGTGGGGGAGGTGGTGACCCATCTATTTACCTCCTCCTAAATGCAGTACTAGCCCCTAGTGATAGAAATGGCAGAAATTCAGTCCCAGCCCTCAACAAAGGTAACAGGGAAATGGCCAAGGAAACACAGCACTGACAATACAGTGTGGGAAAGAGGCTGGAGGGAAGGATGGGTGCCATTCCTCTGTGTTGGTAATTGGACCATAGTTGGGAAAGAGGTGAGTAGATCTCTTCTGTGGGTACCAACTGGGGTGGGGGTGGGTGGGTGGGTGTCCATGTTTCCACTGCAGAAGGCCAAGCCAGCAGGAGGCTAGAAGCCATAAATGGACCCCTGGCAGGATCCGTGCCATCCATTTTAACCTCAAAGCAGCGCTATCTTTTGCAGCCGGAAAGAGTGGAAAGGGACTCATGGACTGAATGCACCTTGCCTTCCATGGTAAACTCTGAATGCAGACCAGCCAAGGCCGGGGATATGGCCCCCCTGCACGGCCTCTGCACCCGTGCCGCGGAGCCCCAGCGCTCTCCTCAACGTCAGCCAGCACAGGTAAAGGCAGGAGGGGAGCCCGGCACCCACCCTGTCCTGGAGCGTCTGCGGGTTTCCAGAGGAGCAATGGGCCTGCAATCTTTGCTAAATGAAAGACTGCCACCAAGTTCCAGTGTCAAATTACCTGGCCAGGAACCCTGTCTGCAAAAGGCAAAACACAAAGACACTAAGAATTCCTCGACACCTTTTGGGATCGCTTAAAACGAGAAGATGAAGCGCCGAGGCCGGCCACGTGCTCATCTCCGCACTGCAAGCCTTAGCCTGGGTTTACCGCCAGCGGATGGGTCTGAACCCGGGGTGCTGGCCCAGGGCTGGAGGCCACCCCGGCGACAAAGGTCTTTCCCAGTGGAGGCAAGTGCCCACGACACGGAGATGTCGCTGTCAGAAAGCTAAAAGACGCCTCTCCCGCCACCCAGGCGGAGACAGGCAGGCCTGGGCAGCTGGGACAGAAGGGCGCTGCTGGCAACTGAATCCGTCTTTTTATTAAAGTTTATGTCGTCATTTTCCAGGGCGCGTCCCGTACCTCATTTCTCCGCGCAGTTCTAGGGCCGCCCTCGCCACAGTTACAGAAGTGAAGCGTGGGCCAAGGGGCGGTCCCGCCCAGATCGCTCCACCCACCCGGTAGGCGTGAAGAGCCCCGACTTCCTCAACTTCCGGTTAGTCACTTCCTCTTCCGGGTCCGCCCCTCCGCTTCCGGTGCGGTCTTGTCGCGGGCTTGCGTCGCCATGGCAGCTACCTCGGGCCTCTCGCTGGCCGGCCGCGTCCGGGCAGCAGTCGCGCGATGTGGGTTCGCGACCCGGGGCTTGGGGAGCCCAGGACGTACGGGCCGCGAGCCGGACCCGGATTCCGACTGGGAGCCCGAGGAGCGGGAGCTGCAGGAGGTGGAAAGGTATGGGCTCCTTCCCGGGCCCTCAGCCTGAAGCGGGGCCGCGCGTCCCGGCGCCCCAGGCCGCGGCCCCTCGTCGCCGGGTGCCCTGCCTCCGCCACGCCCCTGCGTGCTTTTTACCTGTTGTGAGGGCCGCGGGGGCACCTGTTCAGTTTCTTGGTGATTGCGTGTCGCTTCGCTAGTGACGTTATTTCATCATCCGCTTAGAGTTCGGCTTGTTTGTGGGCAGTAACTGTTCTAGGTGTTCAGATTCTGGGCAGTGTACGGAGCCGCTCTAAGCTGGCGGACGTGGCCCACTTGCCTTACTGGACAGAGAGAAGACGGCTGGGCTGTCTGTGATTTAGCCCGAGACTCTTCAAACACCCATCTTGCACGCATGGCTTCTGCCATTGGTTCTCTCCCTTAGTACCCTGAAACGGCAGAAGAAAGCAATCCGATTCCAGAAAATCCGGAGGCAAATGGAGGCGCCAGGCCCTCCTCCCAGAACCCTCACACGGGAAGCCATGGACCAGATCCGGTAAGACACAGGGTAGCCTGTTGGCTGTGGTGGGTAGTGAAGGACTCTGGGGGATGAACAGGGCTTTGGCGTTTTTGGTTTTTAAAGTTATTTTTTTTAAGCCGGACGTGGTGGTGCACGTCTGTAATCCAAGCATTCGGGAGGCTGAGGCTGGACGATTGCCTCAAATTCTAGGCCTGCCGGGCTAAGTAGTGTTCAAGGCCAGCCTGAATTACATAGCAAGATCCTGCCTCAAAAAAACAAATAACAAGAACAAAAAACACCTTCTGACGCAGTTGGCTTATTTTTGCTTACTTTTGGGGGTGGGTCCTGGGGATCTGCTTGATGGGCAAGTGCTCTACCACTGAGCTAAATCCTCAACCCCCCTTTTTTATTTCTTGAGGCAGGGTCTTACTAAAACTCCTGATATCCATCAGTGACTCCATTTCACTGACACTATTCAGTCTCTAGCCTTCTTTTTTTGGGGGGGAGGTGCTGGGGATCAAACTGAGGGCCTTGTGCTTGGTAAACAAGTGCTCTACCACTGAGCTGAATCCCCCAACCCAGTCTCTAGCCTTCTTAACATTTGAGTAAGCTGGTCATGGTGGCGCACCCCTGTAATCCTAGCACTGGAGGCTGATGCAGGAGGATTACCCCAAGTTCAAAGCCAGGCTGAACTGCACAGCGAGACCCTGTCTCAAAAAAAGGAGGAGTGTGTATTTAGCTCAGTGGTAGAGTGTTTGCCTAGCAAGCACAAGGCCCTGAGTTCGATCCCCAGGCAAACCGCCCCCCTAGAAAGTGTAGCATTTGAGCCCCGTAAATGAAATTCGTTTCTCCTTGATCTCAGGGTCACACAGGTTTTTCAAACTCAACATATACAAAATAGAATTCATCATTGTTCATGACAGCATAATTCTGTTTTCCCTTCATCAATCCCAACTAAGATCCTGAATTGAAGCCTTGATGCTTCTATCCCCAGTCTTTAATTCTTAGCAGATTCTACCAGTTGACCTTCCTGAAATATTTCCTACCTCTCTTTTCACTGAGCTCCATTGCCGCCTCTCCACAGACTTCGCACTCTAACAGCCTCATGCTAGTGTCTCCACTTAAACTTTTTCGTTTTGTTTTTGTGGTGCTGGGCTTTAACCCAGGGCCCTGACAGCTCCTGAGCAGGCGTTCTGCTGGTGAGCTACACCCCCAGCCCTGTCACCTACACTTTTACCAGCAAAAAACTACCAGTGGGTGGAGCGTCACAATGCAAATTTACCTCTGGCATTCTCCTGCTTAAAATTGCTCCTTGGTTCATTGAGTCTGCGGGATGAGTTCCAGACTGCTGAACACGGCATGATCTCGCTCCCATCCTCACTGGCAGCGTGGAATATTCCAGCAAAGCACATGCGCTTACTCCGTCCATGTCTTGATCTCTCCTCTGTCCTCCCCTGTTGGCTTATTACTCCCTTTCATCCATTCAGATCAGCTTCCGCCTGGATGACTTTCTGAAGCAGTGTGTGGTGGTTGTTTGTCCTCCGTTTCCCTCTGGGGTGCTCTCACTGCTTCCTGTGCTTTAACACTTGACCACAGTATCATCGGATGGTGCATCTGTCCACCATAGGAACAGAGATCGGTGCTCTTTATCCCAAGATCGAATGTGGGTGTTAGACAGGGGGGAGTGTTCACTTGGTGTGAAGCGAAGTGATTTGACAGTGGTCAGGTCTTATGATGGACACAGGAATGGAAAAGTCATTTAACACATTCACAGCGGGGCTGCAGTTTGTATGTCTCGTTGCTGGGCAGCTTGAACCACCAGCGGGCGGTGCATGTGCGACCGTCCCATCCAGCGCTTTTTATTCATTTTATTAGTAAAAAGACTGATAAAAGTGATTAGATCCGTTTGTACCACCAGTGGTATAAGCTGCTGATGGGACGGTCATGCAGGGCCCGCCCGTGGTGTGAGCTGGTGGGAATGTATTAACTGGCACAGTATAAGGAGCGCATATGCAGTTTTTTCCAACCCTTTTTACTTATTTATCACTAGTGTTATCAATCACCTCTTCTTGTAGGAGACACTCACCTTGAAAACTGTTCCTTTTCTCCATAGGTATTTACACAAGGAATTTGCAGATTCCTGGTTAGTTCCCAGGTTGGCCGAAGGCTTTGATGTCAGCACTGATGTTATCCGAAGGGTTTTGAAAAGTAAATTTGTACCCACTTTGAAGCAGAAACTGAAGCAGGATCAGAAAGTCCTTAAGAAGGCTGGGCTCGTCCCCTTGCTGCAGCAGCTGCAGGGCTCTGGAGATGGCGCAAAGCCCCTCACTGCAGCCCACGCTGTATCGGCCTCTCTGCTGACACCTGGGCAGGAAGCCTCATCCAGAGGTCACAGTCACAGCACAGCTTTGACAGTGCTAGAGCCCAACACCCAGAGTACAGATGTGCCACGGAGACAGAAGGGAAGTAAGAAAGGAAGCCAGGGCCTGGGGGAGGTCAGCTTTGTGCCCGGCACTGCAGCCTCGGACCATCAGCGAGAGTGGGCGTCTTCCACCAGTGGCCATGCGGGTACCAGAAGTACTGACAGTAGTGGCCTGCCAAGTGACAAGAAGATGGAAGAGTGGAAGGCAGACAAGCCCGGTGACCAGAACTTCAGCAGCCAAGTAGTGCAGAGGGGGCGGGAGTTCTTTGATAGCAATGGGAACTTCCTGTACAGAATTTGAACCAGGGCGTGCCTTATGGAGATAACACATGAAACACGCTGGGCAAATAGGGAGCTGCCAGGATTGCCAGGATTCTGCCTTTTTTTTTTTTTGAGACAGTCTCACTATGTAGTACAGGCTGACCTTGAACTCAAGGCAATCCTCCTGCTGCCTCCCGAGCACTGGGATTACAGACATGTGTGACTATACCCAGCTAGGATTTTTGCATGTTTTAGTCACTGTGACATAGAAGGGTGTGATGAGCCCGGGATGTGGGCAGACAGAGCTGCTTGGGTAATAGAAGCTTGCTGAGGCACCTCCGCTGCCTGACCCCTGCGGCTCTCCATTACTCACTCGCCCTTTCGCTTGGGCTCTCTGCAGAACACCAGTGTTGTATGTGAGTAAATTTTTTTTTTTTTTTTTTTTTTTTGGTGCTGGGGATTGAACTCAGGGCCTTGTGCTTGCAAGGCAGGTACTCTAACCACTGAGTTAAATCCCCAGCCCTGTATGTGCTGATTTGGATTTCTGCAGTACTTGTAATAATATGTTTAGGAGAAAATGAAGAGTTTGCCTTCTGACCTCATTTCCTTCTAGAATGTTGAACACTGAGAGTTCTGGAACTGCTTAATCTATTGGTTGTTTTCCATATATGCAAAAATAAAGTAACATGTAGTAGTCTGTGTTGCTTGGTTCTTTCTGGGGTCGGAGGATTTAGCTGTGAACTGTGGAGGGTGGTGGAATGGAACAGCCAGAGGGGAAGCATTGCTTGTCATTTAACACCGAGAGAGATGGAACAAGAGGAATCTCCAGCAGAGGGTTCGTGCAGAGCACCCAGCTCAGTGATGGGTTTCAACAACCAAACACTGGATGTCTTTGTCTTGGTTGCTAGGGTTCTGAAAGAGGTTGAGTGGAACTTTGGAAATAAAGTGAAGCGGGCTAAAGGCATTAGTGTTCGCAGCCATATTCTAAAGCTTAAATAAATTATATCTGGTTGTACAGGTAACATCAGATTTCTACAAAGGTTACATGAGATAGGCAAGACAGGTAACGGGCCCTTCTCCGAATAAGGACACAGACCCAAGGGCAGCGATCTGTAAGTGGCAGTGCTGGAACTTGAACCAAGGTATCCATTAATCCTGGGTTTCTCTGCCACCGTTTGGCATAATCTGTCTCTCTCTCTTTTTTTTTTTTGGTGCTAGGAATTGAACTCAGGGCCTTGTGCTTGCAAGGTGCGCACTCTAACCACTGAGCTAAATCCCCAGCCGCATAATCTTAATTTATGGATTCATTTCAGTATTCCAAATTGAAGTGTATGGGAGGGAGGAGAGTGTGAAAGGAGGGGAGGGGAACGGGAAAAAAAGAAGCAACAAGATACATCATGTACAGACACAAATCCCCTATGATGAATGTTATCGCTATGTACATCTAAAATGTACCATTAAAATAAAATTTAAAAAACAAATATAAGTGTATGTACAGTGTTGAAACACTGACGTTTCAACTCTGTCATTGCCATCTAATTGGCATCTTGCTAGTTTTGAATGTCAATATTAGCAATTGCAATGTCATTTGTTATTGTTAATGAGCATTTGTTTGTAGGTGTAAACACCAGCTAAATCACACAACATACAGCAGTAGACAGATACAGCCCCTGTTTTCACTGTCCTGCCACTACAAAGGGGTAAAAGCTTATTGATCTCTCCCCCTGGGGTAATGTGGGTTGGCCATGGGCCCTTCGCAGTGAGCTGCACCCGCAGCCCTTTTTATTTTGAGACATGGCCTTGCTAAGTCACTAGGTTGCCCAGGCTGCACTTGAACTTGGCAATCCTGCCTCAGCCTCCCAGGGTGTGAATTTTTGTGATGTTACATTTATAGTTATTTGCCACAAGAATTGTAAAAAAAATGTTTAGGAGGTTCTAGATGCTGTTTGTTACATTTGCATGTCTAACTCCTGCAAATCATCTCTCTGACCAAGCCCTTTCCCCAGCAGTCTATTGAAATCTACAAGCTGGCTGCAAGAACAGGAAAAGGTTTAGGATAAATAAGCGATGGGGTAGTTGGGGTAAGGTACACGAACAATGCATCCTAGTTTTTTTTTTTTTTTGGTGCTGGGGATCGAACTCAGGGCCTTGTGCGTGCAAGGCAAGCACTCTAATCACTGAGCTAAATCCCCGGGCCCTCTCTCTGTTTTTTTGAGTCAGGGTCTGGCTATGTAATTCAGACTGGCCTTGAACTCACTATGTAGCCCAGGTTAGCCTTGAACTCACAGCGATCCCCCTGCCTCAGCCTCCTGAGTGTTGGCATAACAGGAGTGTGCCAGCACACCTGGCCCCCACTCTTTAATAACACCTTATATTCTTTTTTTTTTTGGCTTGTTTTTGTTTTTTGTTTATTTGGTGGTGGGGATCGAACTCAGGGGCTTGTGCTCATGAGGCAAGCGCTCTACCACTGAGCTAAATCCCCAGTTCCTGATCTAAATCCCCAGCCCACCACCTTATATTCTGATTGTGGTCTCTTGTTCATAAGTGACTTTTAGAGTATCCAAATAAAGTTCACACATTTTAACATTATATTTTGTTATATCCCTTAAATTTCCTTTATTCTAAAGTGGTTTTCCCTCCTGCCATTTACTTTTAGGGTCAGGTCATTTGTCCCATATAATTTCCTGCATTTTGGACGTTAGTTTTCTCTCAATGACATTTTAATACATTCTTCCTCATCTATGTATTCTGTAAACTGGTAGTTAGATCTTGAAGCTTCATCAGTTTCAGTTTTTGGCAACAAGTGATGCTCTTCTTGCACCTCACCTGGAAATGAGGGCGTGCTTAATCAGAGTTTTGGATGTTGTCAGCCTGTATTAGTTACTTTTCTTGTTGCTGAGACAAAATACCTGACACCCAAAGTTAAAGGAGGAAAGGTTTATTTAGCTCACACTTTGTAGAGGTTTCAGTGCATCGGCTAGATCCAAGGCAGGGTGGCATGGCAGGCAGGCAGAAGGTAGTGAGGTAAAAGACCTAAGCAGCTTCATTCTGCCCCTTGTATCTTTTCCAGACTGCCAGGATTAGGGCGGTGCCAAACCAATCAGTGGATTGATTTAGTAATCACACGCCCTTAATCCCAGCATCACACACTCTAGATCCAGCCACCTCTGAAAAAGCCCACCTGTGACTGCATGAGGCTCTGGAGGGACATTTAGGCACAAACCGTAGCACAGCCTGATCCATCCTTTACGTCCCTCTCTTTTTTTTTTTTTTTTTTTGGTGCTGGGGATTGAACTCAGGGCCTTGTGCTTGCAAGGCAAGCACTCTAATCACTGAGCTAAATCCCCAGCCGCATCGTCCCTCTCTTTTTTAAACAAGGTAGATACAGATTATTACCATTGCCTTTCATAGTTCCCTCATAAACCCAGTTAATTCCATCCCCAAGCCAGTCCCTTTTCTGCAGTTTTCATTGTAGATTAGTTTTTCCTATTTTTTTTTTTTTGGTACCGGGGATCGAACTCAGGGCCTCATGCTTGCAAGGCGAGCACTCTAACCACTGAGCTAAACCCCCGGCCCTAGTTTTTCCTATTTTAAGGGGCTTTTGTGCTTGCTTTGGTGGCACTATTTTAAGGGGCTTTTTTTTGGGTGGTGCTGTGGAGTTGAACTCAGGGCCTTGCACTTACTAGGCAGGCGTTGCGCCACTGAGCTATACATCCCCAGCCCTAGTTTTTCTTATTTTATTTTATTTTTTAGTTTTTCTTATTTTAGAAACTTACTTGTATATAAATGATATCGATACACTCCTGTGTTTGGCTTTTTTTCCACTTGATTCAGTTTATTTTCATTTGAGACAGGATCTTACTGTGTGATTCAGGCTGGTCTCAAACTTTCTGTGTAGCCCAATTTGGCCTTGAATTTGGGATCCCACTGTCTCAGCCTCCCAAGTGCTGAGTTACAGGCGTTTGCCACGGTACCCGACTTGATTCAGAAGTTTTTATTATTTGACTGTGCGACACTTCACATGTGGGTTTTCCCACAAAAGTCACGAATGAGTCAAAACTCCAATATCTGAAGGTCATTGCTACCACTGCGTTCCTGTTCCTTCTCTTTACCCATCTCCACCTCTATGTGCCTCGGCTGCGCAGAAGCTGGGGATCGCCTCATTGGAAGCTAAATTCGTGATTTCATTGATGGCTAAGACTCCCATGATCAGTGTCTTCCAGACTCTGAGTTGGGTTTCCCCACTTTCTTCCTTTTTTTTTTTTTTTTTTGAGATAGGGTCTCACTATTTAGTTCAGGCTAGGCTCGAACTCACCGCGATCCTCCTGCCTCAGTCTACCATGCGCTGGAATTACAGGCGTGCTCCATCACGCCCGGCTGGCCCATTTTTGAAGCTCTCCAGAATTGGGCACCTGCCCAACTCTTATTTGAATGATTGAGAACCGGCTGTATTGTTAAAAATTAGTTTAATATATAATTATCCTAGGAAAACATTCCTCTGGGAAATCAGAGTAGAAAGTTGATTTGCCGCCTTTTGTTTTCAACTGTCCCTTTCCGGACGCCGTCCTTTTCCGGTGTGGGTACCGCGAGAAGAGAGAACTGCACTTCCGGGAGTTCTAGGAAGTCGTTTCTGTGGCCGGAGGCGGGGTTCTCACGGGGCGCCGGGAGTCGGCGGCTGTAGAGCCGAATCGTGCTTACAGGCAGGGTGGATCAGGGAGGGACAGGGGTCGATACGGTGGCTGCAGGTCTGAGACGAGTGTCTCGGGAGGCGGATGCCGTCCGGCCGGGAGGCGGCCATTCGTTCCTCGAGTGCGCCTGAGGGGCGCCGTAGGCGTGGGACGCAGATAGCCCCGCGGGGCTCATCCTGGGCCACCGCCTGCCTTCTCAGAGCAGAGGGCGTCCCCCTCCTTGCACACCGGGACCCTGGTGGCCGCGGCCATGGCCTTTCCCCATCGGCCGGACGCCCCTGAGCTGCCTGACTTCTCCATGCTCAAGAGGCTGGCTCGAGACCAGCTCATCTATCTGCTGGAGCAGGTCAGTGCCCGCCACGCCTGGCACCTTTGCAACCGTCTGGCACTCCCGGGACGCATAGGTCCTTGCCTACACCCTTTGCTCTTGTTCTTGGCCCGTGGTATCCTTGAAGCTTCCGCAGCAGGTCCAAAATGCTGCGTTCAGCGAGAAAAACTGGAGAGTAGTAAGAGCCGCTTGGCCAGAGAATTAATAGAAATGAATTTTGCACACCAGCAAGAGAGAGCTCACTCGAGCCAGGCATCACTGGGGAAGGAAGGATGGTTAAGACGCCTTTGTCTTTAGGGATTTTATGCTTCTGTAGGAGTCCTAGGAAGCGCCAGTCACCACACACCGGGTGTCTGGTGATGAATGAGTGATAGCTAGACTGCCTGAGGAGTTCAAGATAAGCAGTCGTATCTGATCTAGTAATTTTCGGGACCGAGAGAGTGGACAATAAACAGCTTTTCGGGGCTGGGGATTTAGCTCAGTGATTAGAGTGCTTGCCTTGCAAACACAAGGCCCTGAGTTCGATCCCCAGCACCCCCCCCCAAAAAAAAAGCAGCTTTTCTTTGGAGACTGGAGAGCATGCTGCAGGCAGATGGATCGGTCTGAGGTCGGCGCAGGGCTGAGGTACCCAGAAAGCATGAGGCATGAAGAGAGATGAGAGTTAACGGCAGTTGTGACAGGCATTAGGCAGCCGCCGAAGCTTGTTTTTGTGTGTGTGTGTGTGTTTTTATTCTTATTTGTGGCATTAAGCAGTTTGATGATGATTCTAACAGCAATGTGTGGAACACCAGTTAGGAGAAGTTGGTAGCAGTGGAAATGAGAGGGAGTGATGAATTTTTAAATCATAGTGAAAGAAGACTCAAAATTTTTTTTTTCTTGAGGCAGTATCTTGCTATATTATTCAGGCTGGCCTCAAAATTACAGCAGTCCTCCTGCCTCAGTCTCCAAGTGCTAGAATTACAGGGATGTGCCACAATGCCTGGCTCAAAGATTTAATGATTCATTGTAAATGATGAGGTAGAAGCAAATTTGACCCTATGACAGTTACTTTAAGGAAACTATATCTGCCACTGTAATTGTAATGGATTACTTGCTTCATTGTTTACTTACACTGCTACCTTGGCTGTCAAGATCTGTTTGTTCCAAATTCATATTAGAACATGGAAAAGTTCGAGAACTGAGCACATTTTTCCCATAAGAAATAAAGGAAGTTTGGGGATTTAGCTCAAGTGGTAGAGTGCTTGCCTCGAAAGCACAAGGCCCTGAGTTCGATTCCCAGGAAACCGCCCCCCCAAAAAGAAATAATGGAAAACAGAATAATTGGTTCTTTGAGGGTTTTTTTTGTTTTTTTTTTTTTGGTGCAGGGGATTGAACTAGGAGCCTTGTGCTTGCTAGGCAGGCACTCTAACCACTGAGCTAAATCTCCAGCCCTGAATAGCTGGTTCTGATGCTCCAAAATTACACTTATAAATTGATTTTTCCAGGACCTTAACAAACTTCACAATGATTTCTTTAAACTCTATAGTGGTTCTCGCAGTTTTCCTCTTAGCTTTAGGGCTGGTACACCAACTTTCTTTGGCGCCATGGTTACAATATTTTAGGCAAATAAAGTGCAAAATAAAGCACAATGGCAAATGTTTTAACACACTGATACAAGCACTATGTGTGATGGCGAACCTTTTAGAGCTTTCAGTGATAACAGACACCTGGCTGTGGCACACGATGATGTAGGCTCGCCACCCCTACTATGCACTGTCTGGACAAGAGTGGCACTTAGACGGAAGTGCCGCCCCTTTGCATCACAGGTAGATGTGATGTGTGACTCTGGGCCCATACAAATCTTTTCAAATTGGATTTTTGGTTTGAGTATGGAGCAAAGTTATGAACACCAGATTTTTTTTTGATTTGCTGTTTGAGTAGTGCAAAATTTGAGCTTGGAGCTGTTCGACAACTGAGATGTCACTGTGTTTGTTTAATATCCATGTTCTGTATTAGAGTGGAAGGTCTTCAAGGCCAGGGATCATGTCTGGGTTTTTTTGTTTTGTTTTTTTTGTTGTTGTTTGTTTTTTGGGTCCTGGGATCGAACTCAGGGCCTTGCACTTGCTAGGCAAGTGCTCCACCACTGAGCTAAATCCCCAAACCCTGTTTTGTTTTGGTTTTGGTTTTTTGAGGCAGGCTCTCGCTATGTAGTCCAGATTGGCCTGAAACTGGTGATCCTTCTGCTTCAGCCTCCTGAGTCCTGGGATTACAGATGTGAGCCAACATGCCCCGCTTCCTGTCTGTTTTGTTCAACACTGTATACCCAGTGATTCCCTAGCTTAGAGACAAGCACGTAGTGTAAACCGAATGAATATTGGTTGTTTGAACATTGAGTGGAAATGAAAAACAGAATGGAACAGGTTTGGTGTGAAGTTGCTTCATTTAGATCTGGATGTAGTGAGGTGAGGAAGTGCGGCTCCTAATGTTCAGCAGGTGGAAATGTGGAGCAGCAGCTCCATCTTGAGGGCTGGGATGAAGATGGAGACAGAGGGGAACCTCAGGGCATTTGGGACCAATTTTATTTTGTGTTTAATGTCCCATATTGCCAGCACAGTAATTCACACATAAAAGACACTCAATAAATGTCTGAGGAATTAAAAAGTAGTGCTAACGCCATTAGGTCAGGTGAGATCAACGTGAGAGTAAGTGAGACCAAGGATAGAAACTTGAAAGTGGAGCATAAGAAGAACCCGCAGGATGACTCACTGTGGCCAGAGTGGCCCTCTGCAGCAATCCCCTCCCCAGCTTCTGCATTGCTCATGAGTCCTGCTGTTCAGGTTGGACACGCCATCATCACCTTTGACCAGCCTTCCACTCCCCTTAAGTGAACTGGTTGCGGAGTCCTGTGGCTACTTTCTTATATACAATTTTAAAAGTAATGATTATAGGTGGGCCTGATGACATACACCTGTAATCACAGTACTTAGGAGGCTGAGGCAGGAAGATGCATCACATTTGAGGCCAGCCCGGGCTACATAATGAGTTCAAGTCCAGCCTGAGCTACACAGTGAGACCCTGTCTCAAAAAAACCCAAAATAATAATAATTATATAATAATACTTGCATATTATAGAAAATATAGAAGATAAAAGTACATAAAAACACAATCCTACCGTCAGATATAAGGAATGTTAATACTTTCAATGTTTTCCAAGTATTTAAAGACATTATATTACACATGCCAGGTATGTGTAACCTATTTTCCTATTATTTAACCTATTTTTGCACCACCACCGCCAGGCTGCGGCGGTGCCACGTATTGGCTTGTTGTGTCACATTAACTTCCTAAATGCATACCCTGCCTTCAGTTTCTCATGTCTCCGGTACATTTTATCTGTAGTTGTGAGATTCATCCAACCAAAATTTCTGGTAGATATGGATGCTTCAGGACACACAAGCTTTCTGTTTTCCCTGTTCCATAAAGGATCAAGTCAAAACTTCCTAACTTGGCATCGGGAGCTCTTCATGCTCAGTTCTAATCAGTACTGCAGTTTTATTTCCCTCCCTTCTCCCACATTTAGATTTCTGAAACTTGGTTCTGTTGACATTTTGGGCTGGATTATTCTGTGTTTCGAGGCCTGTCTTGTGCATTGTAGAATGCTCAGCAGCATCCCAGTAACATGCTCACCCTGAGTCAGACTTCCAAAATGTGTCCGAACACGGCCGTATGTCTCTTGGGGGCAGAACTGTTCCTGGCTGAGAGGTCCTGCCCTCTGTGTACCTTACGCATCAGTGCAGCCCAACTGCTTGTTCTGTGCTTACTGTCGGCCTCCGCCCTGCCCCAACCCCCACGTGACTGTCCTCGGGAGACCTCACTGGCAGCTGCCCAGTCACTTGTCAAGACTTGGTGGTGAAGAACCCGTCAGTGGCTTCCCGTCCCTATCGCTCACTGTGACTTCTTCCTCTGAAGAGATGAGAGTGTGGGCGTCGGGAGTTACGGTGCAGGTTCAGATGATGGGGCTGGCGGGTAGGTGAGTGGGGAGATGACAGGGTGATGACAGGGTGAGCGCTGTCCTGGGTTTCTGAGCTCTGCATTGAACTGTGTTATTTTTGTATTTAGGAGGAAACTGCTACTTGACAAGATATTTCACAGTTGGCTGAGGATTGTGCGTTGCAGGGGTTTTGCCATGTTTGGCGGTGTTCAGCAGGAGACCGGGGTTGTTGGGAGACAGAGTGGAGGAGGCCGAGGGAAAAGGAGCGACCATGCAGACCGAGGTCTTGGGTGGGCAACGAGGCCGAGTGGCAAGGAGTTGACCTGAGGAAGAAGGTGGAATATCTTTCCAACATGAGTGACTATACAGAGAAATGTCACTGGAGATAAAACAATGCCGGGTCAGATGATGTCTAGCACACATCCAACTCCGAGGCCCTGTTTCTGTCAGACGTGAGGCTGGACAAATTCTCAACTGAGGGAGCTTGTGGGACCCACGAGTGACCCAACATACTGTGTCTCCTTCAGCTTCCTGGAAAAAAGGATTTGTTCATTGAGCCAGATCTCATGAGTCCTTTGGATCGGATCGCCAATGTCTCCATCCTGAAGGTACCGCCCCTCTTTGCTCTGAGCAGTTTTTGTTTTGATGAATAATACAGATTACTAAAAAGTGACCACCCTCATGGGGTAAGACAGGGTAGCCGAAGGTAGGGGAGACAGAGGGGGTGGGCAGTGTTGTTTGTGTATCGTTTTCCTTCGGGTTTCCCTGTTGACAGTCTGAGGAAGGATTAGGGGGATAGTTGGCAGGGGAGCGGTCTGATTCGTAGAATTAGTATAAATAGGTGGCCCTTAAGAAGCACCGTGTCTTTGTGTTGTGCCTGTGCTTTCCCGGCAAGCATGCTTATGTCCATTGCCTTGCGCTCTCCGTGCAGCAACATGAAGTGGACAAGCTGTACAAGGTGGAGAACAAGCCAGTGCTCTGTTCCAGCGAACAGTGAGTGTCTGGGAGTCTGCCTCCCAACAGCGGGAGGAGGCTCCTGGACCACCCATCCTTGACCTCTGATCCCTCCTTGGCCAAGATCCGGCACCGTGATGTCTGTGATATGGTTCACTTCCTTGAACTCGTACAGTTTCAAGTTTCTCCCACCCTTGTCCCTTTCTTGTCTAATCCATCGCTGTTCTGTAATATCTCTCACTGGGGATTGAACCAGGACTTCACACCGAGTCTGCCCTTTTTAAATTTTTTATTTTGAGACAGGGTCTCACTAAGTTGCCCAGGCTGGGCTGGAACTCGGGAGCCTCCTGCCTCAGCCTCCCAGAGTGCTAGGAAGAGAGGCATGTGCCACCGTGCCCAGTTATCTAAAAATTATTTTCATCATGCTTTTATTAAGAACTTTCAAGGCTTTCCACTACTCACTGGACAGAGTTCAGATTGTGCATCATAGATGCCAAGGAGGTCACCAGTGTAGCCTCACAGACTGTCTGTTCAGTGTGTTCCTCGTGTGTCCCCTTCAATCTTCTGTTGACTGTGCTTCGCATACTTCCCGCCCTTGGCTGATGCCGGCACCCTTTCCATCATTCCTTCTGCTCCACCTGCACCTCTGGTCCTTCAGGGCCCAGGCCCCTCCATGCAGCACTCTGCTTCCTTCCCCTACAGGGTGATTCTTGCCTCCTCTGGATCGCGCGACCTTTGTGCTTGTCCTCCTCACTGGGTGGACAATCAGGAGCTGCCTGTTGTCTTTCTATAATAGCTCTCAGACTGAAGTAATGTACACTTTTCCTTTTTTTTTTTTTTTGGTGCTGGGGATCGAACTCAGGGCCTTGTGCTTGCAAGGCAAAAACTCAACCACTGAGCTAAATCTCCAGCCCTACACCTTTGCTTAGCAGAAGACATTTTCCAGATACATGGAGAATACATCAATCAATTTCAGTTTAAAAAACATTATTTCCTATACTTCCTCATTTTTTAGCACTTAATTATTAACATACTCTATATATACGTCTTTTTTATCCACTGGACTGTAAAATGTTTTAGAGCAGGAGCTCCTGGACCCATCGTGGGGCCAAAGGGCACAGCGCTCCTGCAGCGCACCTGTGGTGTGGGAGGCTGAGGGAACTGGCATTGCTTTGGCTAGGATGAGCCCTAACCAAAAGGCTTCCTTGTCGAGAAGGGCACAGGGTTAAAGAGCGTCTTCAAAGCTGCTGTCTTAGGATGTCACAATTTTTCTTCATCTTTTTTCCCCTTTCTCTCCCATAGATTGTGCTTTCTGGTCAGACCCCGAATCAAGAATATGCGCTACATCGCCAGTGAGTGGGGTGTGGTACTCGGTGTAGTCAACCCCTAGGAAGGGCTGGGCAGGACTTGGGCTGTTAGCCTACACAGGGCCTTGGTTCCATTTCCCACCACACTCACCCCCCAAAAAATAAAAGAAAAAGGGTCGTTTGAGTTGGCTACAGAACTTGCACAAGATAGCTGCTTCTGGTTCCTGGTCTGTGGCTTTCCGGGCTTCTTCCTTCTCTCTGTAGATCTCGTCAATGCTGACAAGTTGGCTGGCCGAACTCGCAAATACAAAGTGATCTTCAGCCCTCAGAAGGTGAGCTGGGCCTGGCAGAGTGGGGATGAGGTTTCCCAGTGTGAGGGGCCCACAGCACTGTCCTCCTCAGAGTCGGCCTGGTGACTGGACCCAAGACCTGCCACTGTGTCTTGCTTACTCTGTCCTTGATTGGTGAGCGGAGGGTTTGTCATCTGATCGCCCAAAGCCCCAGTTAAAGTACTGCGGAATTGTCAGCGGGGCCTCTACATGGTGTCCATCTGTCTGTCCTTCCTTTCCTTCCCTTTCCCTTTCTCTCTCCTCCTTCCTTCCTTCTTTCCTTTCTTGTGGTGTTCAGATCAAGCCCTCAGGGCAGCTCTAGCACTGATCCATATCCCCAGCCCTTTTTATTTTTTATTTTGAAACAAGGTCTCACTAAATTCCCTAGTCCGGGCTCCACCTTGCTGTCCTGCCTCAGTCTCCCGGGTAGCTGAGGCTAGAAGCATGTGCCACTGTGCCTGTTTGTATCACTGGGTTTTGTTGGTAGTGAGACCGAAACTATGTATAGGCCAGGGAGGCCTCAAATGCTCAGCGATCTTCCTGCCTCAGCTTCCCGAGTGCTGGGATTACAGGTGTGTGCCACCACGCCTGGCTTATATCACTGTTTCTTGATTCTGTTGTGCTCTCCTCTCCCCTCCACATCAGCCAGATGCATGGCTGGCCTTCTTCAGCCTCAGTGATTTGCAAGAGTAACACTGCAGGGCTTTGCTGTGCTAATTGTGGGTCTATAAAGCTCTACCACGTAGTTAATGCCAATTTAGAGCAGATAGAGACAAAAGTTGAAAGTATATCTCTGGAGTGTTGACACACACCTCTAATCCCAGTACTCTGGGAGGCTGAGGCAGGAGGATTGCAAATTCAAACCCAACCTGGACAATTTTGTAATTTAGTGACACTTGTCTCAAAATAAAAAATGATAAAAGGCTGGTGTTGGAGCACAGTGTGAAAGTTCTGGGTTCAGTCTCTGGCACCATCAATCAATCAACCAATCAGTAAATGTAAAATAAAATAAAAACATAAAAGGGTTGGGGATGTAGCTGGGCACAAAGGCTTTGGGTTCAATCCCCAGTATTACAAAAAAGAAAAAAAAAAAGGGACAGGGATGTATTTCTTTTCAACTTTCCTGAGAAAATTCTAGAGAAAATAGAAGCAACAGTTAAGACTGAACCCAACTGCATGACCTCGGAGAAGCCGCCCACGTGCCTTGCGTCCCTGTACCACCTAGAAAGTGGGGTTGGTTGCAGCCCACCGATCCTTTTTCATTGAGTAAGAGGACTTCCTGTCTCGGGTAAACCTAGTGGGATCATAGGCCTCTGTGGTTTTCTCCTCATAAAGGGACTAGAGGAGAGAGACTTTAAAGCTCGATAGAGCAGTCTTACAAATAGGAATACAAGTATGTGATGTGTAATGCTTATCAGCGCCAGAAATGAGTGAGTAAGAAAACCGATCAGAGAAAAAAAAAAAAAACGATATTAAAAAAAAAAAAAAAAGAAAACAGATCAGGCCGAGGGGTAGCTCAAGGTAGAGCGCCAGTGTAGCGCGTGAGAGGCCCTGGGTTCAACACCAGTTACTTCTCAATCTTATTAAAGGGGCCACAGCAGCAGTTTGTAGTTTTGGGGCTTTTACAACGCCCCCCTTTATTTTTTTCAAATTATATTTCCAAGGACCAATTTATATTAACAGAGAATAGAAAGCTGGTAATAGTTTCACATAATTCTGTAAGTCTCCATATTACAAAACAAAATTGGTGTTTTTAGTAATACTCTCCATTTAACACCCTATCTAATGAAATTCTTTAGTTTTATATCACAGGAAGAGCTCTCCCTCAGTAACTGTGGGAAGGAGGAGACATCTGTGTCCTTCCAAGACTGTTAATTAGGAGGATTAGCAGTTTTCAGACTGTCTTTAAAGTTGCATTAGTCAGCACTAAAAGTTACGAGTTGATTCCCAGCAGCACCTCCAAAAAACACACAGATAACAACAAAATAAAATCTAAAACTAAACCCCCCAAACCCCAAAAGTTTAAATCAGGCCCATCTGTTTCCTGGCAGAAATCAGTGAGAGATGAGTAGAATTCTTCTGGGTAGCGGTAAAATAAGGAGCTCTGGGCCTGAGTCTTCCCTCCCCGAGTGACCCAGTGACTGGGTGGAGACGGCCCATCTCTGTTAAACCCGGACAGCCCTAGTGCTTGCAAGCACTTCATTCGCATTGGCTGTTATTAGCTGTTATCAGCATCACAGTCACTGTCCCCTGTGAGTGCCTCAGTATTCATTTTCTTGGGAACTTTCATCCTTTACCCACTTAGCGCAGAGGAGGAGGAGACCCAGGCATTTGCCTTTTCTGCCACCGAGTGCTGGCCCGGCCCTGCCTGCCTTTTCCCCTGCATCATAGTGAGCCCCTCCCGGCCCTCTGGCTTCCCCTCACCACCCTCACCTTTCATCTCGCCCCCTGGCGATGCTCCTCCTGCGCAGTTTCTCTGGCATCAGGCACCTCTCGCATCCTCCCTTGAATCGCTGACCTTCTCCCTGCCTTGGTGCTGTTGCCCGCCCCCCTCCTTTTGGCTTTCCCTGGGTCCTGTCTGTAGCACTCGTCCCCGCTCTCTCTTGCACAAAACGTCCACGTTTAATACAGTGTGAGCACCACTGACTTCCAGGGCCGGGTCCCCGCCTGCCCAGTGCGTCGGGGTCCCACGGCCCGGCCTCACTGGACTCGCTGCCCTTCACTGCCCCCTGCTGCCCTGCCATTTCTGCAGCTTTTCATACTCTTCTTCCAGCTCTGCCTGCACAGCTCTCCTCCTTCCCTCCCTTGCGCACAGTCTTGCTGTATAGCCCAGGCAGCCCTCCAACTCACAACCCTCCTGTCTCAGCCGCCCAAATGCTGAAATTACAGGCCTGCACCACCATCCCAGGCTTCAGCTAGCCCTGCAAAGTCAACTGAAACATCTTTCTTCTCCTATGTAAAAGCTTTTTCAGTCTCTAAGGGAGATTAAAAAAAAATTGGATTAATAAGCAAATAAAATGGATGAGAGGGGCTGGGGATTTAGCTCAGTGATTAGAGTGCTTGCCTTGTAAGCACAAGGGCCTGAGTTCGATCCCCGGCACCACAAAAAAAAAAATAAATAAATAAAATAAAATAAAATGGATGAGAAAGCTGGGTGTGATGCACACCTTTAAGCAGGAGGAACACCATGAGTTCAAGGCCAGCCTAGACTACATAGGGAGGGGCTGTCTCAAAAAACCAAAGGGAGGGCTGGGGATTTAGCTCAGTGATTAGAATGCTTGCCTTGCAAGCACAAGGCCCTGAGTTCGA
>PVJO010015297.1:0-38884 GCA_004026905.1 Hystrix cristata | reverse complement strand
TTAAACTAAGTGCATTATACACGGTCCCATTTAATCCTTACACTCCAATGAGGTAGGTATTATCATTATCCCCATTTGACAGAGGAAGAAATTGACCCTGACGATTAGTTATTTAACTACGGTCACATGGGTCATAAACAGGCAATCTGGCCGGGCATGGTGGTGCATGCCTGTAATCCCAGCACTCAGGAGGCTGAGGCAGAAGGATCCCTGTGAGTTCCAGGCCAGATTTGGCTACCTAGTGAGGCTCAAGGACACCCTGAACTATAGAGCTAGACCCTGTCTCAAAAAAAAAAAAAAAAAAAAAAAAAAAAAAAAAGAAACAAAGCATACAACATGTAACAGTGATTGGAGACTTTAATGCCCCACTTTTTATAACGGCGGAAACAAAAGTAGATCAACAAAGAGATATGAAAAATGGGGCTGGGGATTTAGCTCAAATGGTAGAGTGCTTGCCTAGCAAGCGCAAGGCCCTGAATTTGATCTGCAGCACCAAAAAAAAAAAAAAAAAAAAGAAAGAAAGAAAGAGAAAAATGAACGAACTGGGTGTGGTGGCACACACCTATAATCCCAGCATTCAAGAGGCTGGGGCTGGGGCAAGAGGACTGTTGTGAGTTGAAGGCCAGCCTGGTCTACACAGTGAGTTCCAGGCCGGCCTGAACTACACAATGAGACCTTATCTGCAAAGAACAGAGAGAGAGAGAGAGAGAGAGAGACAGAGAGACAGAGAGAGAGAGAGAGAGAGAGAGAAGTAAACAATGCTATAATTCAACTAGACCTAACAAATCTATAGAACACTACTTTAACATCAGCAGAATATACATTTTCCTTATATGGAACATTGTCCAAGATAGACCGTATGTTATAAGTCTCCATGGATTTAAAAGGGATAAATTCATACAAAGTATGCTTCCTGAACACAGCAGGATTGAATTAGAAATCAAGAGCAGAAAGAAATTTGGAGAATTCTACAGATATGTGGGAATGAAACAAAATACTCTTTTTCCCGCTGTGGTAATGGAAATTAAACCAGGGCTTTTGTATTGAAGTACATCTCCAGTGCTATTTTATTTTATTTTACTTTTTTGAGGCAGGGTCTTGCTATGTAGTGCAGGCTGGCTTCGTACTCAAAGTGATCCTCCTGCCTCAGCCTCTCAAATGTTGGGATTACAGGCATGCGCCACCATGCCCTGCCCTTTTTTATTGTGAAACAGTCTTGATAAATCACTAAACTGCCCAGGTTGTGCTTATACTTGCAATCCTCCTGCCTCAGGCTCCCAGATACTGGAATTTCAGGCACATGCCACCACACCTGATCTAAAATACTCTTCAGTAGCCAATAAGAGAAGGAGAAATCACAAGAAAAGTTAGTAATACTTCAAGATAAATGAAAATAAAGATAAATAAGTGAAAATGAAGGTACAACATACCAAAATTTATAGGATCTAGCTAAAGAAGTACTCAGAGGGAAAATTTAGCTGTAAATGCCTACATTAAAAAAGAAAGAGTTAATAAAAAAAAATAAATAAATAAGAAAAAAGAAAGAGTTAGGTGTGGTGGTGCACACCTGTAATCTCAGCACTCGGGAGGCTGAAGCAGGAGGATCACTCTGAATTTGAGGCCAGCCTGAACTACATAGTGAGACCCTGTCGCAAATAAACAAAATAATAAATGAATAAATAAATAAGAGGATAGGAAAGCATAGAGAAAATTAATGAAATTAAAAGTTTTTTCTTTGTAGGCTGAGGATTTAGCTCAGTGGTTAGAGTGCTTACCTTGCAAACACAAAGCCCTGAATTTGATCCCCAGAACCAAAAAATAAAAAAAAATAGAAGTTGTTTCTTTGAGTAGATCACTGAAATTAACTATTTAGATAGCTTATACAAAAAAGAGGAGACTGAATTATTAAAATCAGGTATGAAAAGGTGACATCACAACTGACCATACAGATATGGAATTAATTATATGTGAATATAATGAGTAAGTTTACACCAACAAATTGGATAACCTCGGTCATATGGACACATTCTCAGAAACGTGCAACCTGCCAAAACTGATTCAAGAATACTGAACATCTAAATAGGCCAGTAAGGGGCTGGGGATTTAGCTCAAGTGGTAGAGGGCTTCCCTGGCAAGCACAAGGCCCTGAGTTCATCCTCAGCAACCTCCCCAAAAGAACAGACCAGTAAGAGGAATTGAATTAATACTGTAATTAACCCCCCCAAAAAATTCCAGGCCCAATGGCTTCACTGCTGTATTCTACCAAATGGTCAAAAAGTATTTACACTAAATCCTTCCCAAAGTCTTTCGAAAATATGGAAGAGGCTAGAATACGTCACAGCTTATTCTATGAGGCCAATATTACCTTGCTAACTAAACCAGACAAAGACATCATGAGAAAAATATAGCCCAAAACAAACAAACAAGCAAACAAACAAAAAACTATAGACCAAATAGCTCTTATGAATAGAGATACAACGAAATACTAGCAAACTGAATCCAGCAACACATAAAAAAGAATTATATACCATGAGCATTTATTGCAGTAATGCAAAATTGATTTAACATAAAAAACTATTAATATGATACACTATGTTAATAGAATAGAGCACAAAAACTGCAGTTACCTCAACAGATGCAGAAAACCATCTGAAAAATCCAACATCTTTTCATGATAAAGCACTAAACAACTTAGAAATAAGGGTGAACTCTCTCCTTACAGCTGACATTATATTTGAATTGCATGAAAGACCAAAAGCTTTCCCCTTAAAATTAGGAAAAGGTCGTCTGTGCTCACTACTTTCTTTCTTTTTTTTTTTTTTTCTGGTGGCACTGGAGACGGAACCCAGGGCCTTGTCATGGAGATACATCTCCAGCCCATTTTAATTTTTATTTTGAGACAGAGTTTCACTAAATTGCTAAATTGACCAGGCTGGGGTTGAACTTGGGATCCTCCTGCCTCAGCCTTCCAGAGCACTAGGATTATGGGTGTGCACCACCATGCCTGGATGCTGCTCTCACCACTTCTATTCAACACTGTATTGGAAGTTCAAGGGCAATTAGTAAATAAAATGAAATATAAGGCACCCAGATTGGAAAGGACAAATGAAAACTATCTCTTTCCACAGACAACATAGTATTGTACATAGAAAATCCAAAGAATACACTAATAAACTCTTAGAACTAATAAATAAGCACAGCAAGTTTGTAGGATACTAGTACAATGTACAAAAGTCAATTGTATGTTTATTTATTTTTTTTGGGGGGGTGCTGGGCCTTGCACTTGCTAGGCAAGCACTCTACCACTGAGCTAAATCCCCAACTCCCAATTACATGTTTATATACTCAAGGTGAACAATCTGAAAGTGAAATAAAAAAAATTCTATTTACAATCATATAAACCTCCCTCCTAAAAGAGAATAAGAAACTATTTACAATAGTTTTGAAAAGAATGAAATACTTAGGTATATATTTAACAAAAGAAGATCAAGACTTGTGCACTAAAAACTACAAGGCATTTGTGAAAGAAACTAAAGAAGATCTAGATAAAGGGAGAGATATCCTGTACTTATGGATTGGAAGATTTATTTAGATGACAATATTTCTCAAACTGATTTATAGATTCAACAGTCCTTATGAGAATCCTAGCTGACTTTGTAGAAATTGACGAGCTAAAAAAAAAATTCATATGGAATTGCAAGGAACTCAGAACAACCAAAATGATTTTTAAAAAGAACAAAAAAGGAGAATTCATACTTCTTGATTTTTTTTTTGTTTTTTGTTTGTTTGTTTTTTGAGACAGGGTCTTGCTAGTGTAGTTCAGGCTGGCCTCAAACTCACTATGTAGCTCAGACTGGCCTCGAATTCATGGCAATCCTCCTGTGTCAGCCTCCTGGGTACTGGGATTACAGGTGTGCACCACTATGCCTGGCTTTTGATTTTTAAAAATTGCTGCAAACAATAATAATCAAGATAGTATAGTGTTTGAACAAGGATAGACGACCAAGTCAGTGCAACAGAATCGAGAGTCCAGGAATAAACCCTCACATTCATGGTCAAATGGCCCAGTTTAAAAACAGACAAATGATTTGAATAGATATTTCACCAAAGATATATAAATGGCCAATAAGCACATGAACAATGGTCAGTACCATTAGCCTTCAGGGAACTGCAAATAAAACCAATGCACTGCCACTTCACATCTGCTCTGAGCAATGCAACAAAGACAGACAGAGCGTTGCTGAGGATATGGAGAAATGTACCTCCATCACGCTGCTGGTAGGAATGTAAAATGGTGTGGTCACTTTGGAAAAGTCTGGCAGTTCCATTAAAAGTTAAACGCAGCGTTATTATTTGACTAGCAATTCTTCTATTTTGCTGTATAAAACTTTCTCAGAGAAGTGGGCTCCTTAGCAACCCATTTCCGGGTCCCTGTCTCTCAGGAGCTCTTCCCATTCCCCAATAAATCTTTCCTGCTCTTAACCTGCTTTGTCCTATAGAATTCATTGTTCAATTTCAGGGGACGCCAAATTGGCACATCTGACATCTAGCAGATTGGGAGTTATATTTTCCCCTATATCAGTTGGACAATCCTTTAAACATGCTAAATATATTAAAAATATTAAATTGTTTGTTTACTTATTTGGTTTTTTGAGGGTCTCACTATGGACCAGGCTGGCCTCCAGGCATGATCTTCCTGCCTCAGCTTCCCAAGTGCTGGAATTACTGGCCTTCGCCTCCACGCCCAATGAGTTGCATACTTTAAGTGGGTGAATTTTATGGTTTAGACATTATCATCATCATTATTACTATCGGTGGTGGTGATCCTGGGGTTTGATCACGGGGCCTTTGCACTGAGCTATATCCCCTGCCCTTTGTTTAGTTTGAGATAGAGCATGCTAAATTGCTAAATTGCCCAGAGTGGGCTGGAATTTTAGGTCCTCCTGTCTCAGCTTCCCAGAGTGCTGGGATTATAGATGTGTGCCACCATGCCCAATTGGCCTGGAAATAATAATAATAATAATAATAATTATAATAATAATTATTATTATTTTGGTGTTGGGGCTCGAACTCAGGGCCTTTTGTTTCTTTAACTCAGGGCCTTAAGCTTGCTAGGCAAGTACTCCACCACTTGAGCTGAATCCCCAGCCCTGGAAATTATTATTATTATTGTTGTTGTTTGTTGGGGGGTGCTGGGGATCAAACTCAGGGCCTTGCGTTTGCTAGGCAAGCGCCCTACCACTTGGGCTAAATTCCCAACCCTTTGGAAATTATTAAATAAAGTTGTTTTACGTAAAAGCATCGCGCTTGGCACAAGATGAATTCTTGGTCCTTATTTTAAAAAAGCCAGATGTGGTGGTGCATGCCTGTAATTCCAGCACTCGGAGACTGAGGCAGGAGGGTCCCAAATGCTAGAACTACCTAGGTAATTAAGTGATCTAGTGAGATCCTGTCTCAAAATAAAAAAAAAAATTAAAAAAGCCTGGGAATGTAGCTCAATGTGAAGGCCCTGAATTTAATTCCCAGTACTACAAATAAGTAAATAAAATTTAAAAATGAAGCTGGGCATGGTGGCGCACACCTATAATCCCAGCATGCAGGAGGCTGAGGCAGGAGGATCACTGTAAATTTGAGGCCAGCCTGGGCCAGTGAGTTTAAGGACAGCCTGAACTACATAGTGAGACCTTGTCTCAAAAAATTGTACGTATAAAAAAATTAAAAAAAAGATGATAAAAGAGCAAAATATAAAATGTGCTTTGCATTGTGAAAGGACTTTATGTAGTTAAACTCACACAATCCTGTCAAATCTCTCATGAGGTAGGTGGTATTATTATCCTCATTTTACGGATGTGGAGACCGAGACTCAGTTTATGGAATGTGCTCATGTTTACACGGCTAAGATATGGCAGATTAGGGACTGGAATCCAAGTCTCTCTGCCTGCACACTCCAAGCTCTTGCAGTTTTCCACACACTGTGTGCCCCTCCAAATACGGATTCCATGTCATCACACGGAGTGGGTTCAAGGCAGGCCTTCCTGCTGTACTGCGGGAAGTCTGGATCAGCTGGGGCAACAGTACTTTCCATCCAGGCCTTTGAGGCAGGGAGAAGTACTCCAAGGCAACACTGAGCCAGAGGCATGAACTAGCAGCTCGAGGAATTGCCAGCTACCTGTGAGACACTGTGCAGTTGGGGTAGCCAGCCTGGCGACAAGCTGCCATCAGAGGGTGCTCCCAGGGGACACGTCCACTAAGTGGGTGGGGGCTCCTCTCAGGCAAAGGCTGGAGTCCCAACACTAGGTTGGGAAGGCAGGTGATGCCCAGCCTACCACTAGGGACGGCGTGCCTAGGGAAGCCCAAGTCTCCAGGCAGGAGGCTAGACATGCCAGTAAAGCTGGGTGTGTCCGGCTGATGGCTGGGACAGTGTGCCTCCCAGATCACAAATGTGTGTAAATTATTATCAGTCTTCCCCGAAGTGGGGTGGTGCCCTAGTTTATCATTCTGTACTCAGACACTCAGAAAATTGCCTTCAAAATTGCTTACAAAGAACAGGACAATGAACTGACTGACTGGAGTTATGCTAAAAAATATACATGTGAACCAGCTTTCTAATACTTGGTCCTGCTGTACCCTACAGTCCAGGGATCACTGATTATAATGATGACCTACCGGCTTCACGAGACTCTCACATTCTTTTGAATCATCAGAAAAAAGTGCATTATGTTCAGTCTAACTTTAGTACTTTGTGCATGTCGCCAGGTTTTACCTACACGAAAATCGGTAAACCATACACGGGGTATATAGTAGCCATTAACCGGAATATTCAATTCACTACACTAAACTATTTCTAAACATGGTGGTGTATGTAGTGTTCCTCCAACCCTAAAAGGCCTTAGAAGGCTTGTTAGAAGCCCAGAAGGCTTATTTTTCTGGCTCTCTCCAGGACACAGGGAGCTCAGGGCTGGAGAGAGACGGCATCCTGCTCTGGATTTCTCACCGCCCAGGAACAGGTGGAAAACTGGCTTCTGCCCGAGCCATTCTCTAAACTCAGCTGATTGCTGGCCTTTCAAACACAGGTGCTAGTCTGTGTGATTGCTAAATTTCCCCCATGTAAATATGGAGATACTTCCTGTGTTGACGTTACTCTAACCATCGGTCTGTATTTCTCTCGCTAGACTGTAAGCTGTGTGAGGACGAGCACCCTAAGGACCGTGCCTGTTATTTTTGGCTGCACCCCAATGCCAGGCACAGTGAGCACATGAGGAATATTTGCATCATGATTAAGTGAAGTGCTTGCTTTGGTGAAGCTACTGAGAAGGAATTCCTTCCCCACCACTTCCCCATTTTCCTTTCCTCTGCAGTCTGGGAGAGGCGACAGCTTCTCTTGCCCTGATGCTGGTTTAACAGTATCTTTTAGGCCCAGGAGGCCAAACAATGAGTTGGGCTAGCTGGGAGCCAGTAGCTGCTGTGGGACAAGAATATAGAGGTGGCCAGATCTCGTCCTCCTTTCTGGAGAGACCAAGCACTGCATGGGTCGTGACTTTGGTCCCTGAGGAGCAGCCCGGGTGAGGTTGGGAGGGTGCCTGTTCCTACAGGCCTTTGCTAAAGAACAAACAGTTGGCATCGAGGCTTCCCTTCCGAGGTACACGTGAGGGCTGACGGAGGAAAGTGACCTCAGCCTTGGACCTTGGCTCTCAAGGTCTGTAAAACAGGGGCTGCTAATCTCTCTGCGGTACCCCCGGCTGAGACCTGCTGGGTGATGGCCTTCGCCTCCTAGAGGCCATGGTTAAGATGTGCACAGCAGCCCCAGAGCTTTGCTAGGGCGGCTGCAACTCAGTGAACTAGAGCAGAGCCGGGACGCTCACCCTACACCACCCAGCCAGAGTACTTTGTGGCTGCTATCGGCCTAGCCCCTAAAGGTTCAGGAGGCCAAGAAACTGGGCCGGAGCAGCTCACCGAGTCCCTGGGGAAGGGCTACCACTCTCATGGCCAGAAGAGACAAGAAAGGGAGAACTGAGGCATTTCTGTTTGCCTCTAACCCAGAGTTGACTGTTTCTTTCCCCACGAAGGAGAAGCTCTCCGAACAATGGAGACACAGCAGCGGTCCATTTGGGCCCCGCATGAACCGAGACCCTGAGCTAGGGGCCAGGCTGAGCTTCTGTCATTCCGCAGGCGCGAGGAGGCTCTCGGGAATCGGGGAGGGGCCCCAAACCTGCCTAGCTCTAAGAGAATCCGGTGAAGCAGATTTGCCTTTGGAAAAGCAGCAGAGAAGCAATGTGAGGAAGCAGCGTCTCATTCATGGCCTCTAGGAGGCGAAGGCCATCACCCAGCAGGTCTCAGCCGGGGGTACCGCGGCGAGATTAGCAGTCCCTGTCTTACAGGGACTGCTATGTGCGGAAGGAAGCTGCAGGGACACGTGAAAGCTGTGTCCTTCACGTGGTGCCACTATGCTCAGAGCAAGCACTGACTGGGGTGCTGATGGGATGGCAGAAACCTTTGATCAGACAAGGTGGGACTACAGAGCCGCCCCTAGTGGTTCCTGCAAGTGAATCCGCCCAAACAACTCTCATTGTCACATCTGGCCCTTGGCTGGATTCCAAGTTCTTCCTTTGGACTTCCCTCCCCACCCCCTTCCCTCTCTATCTTCCTCAGTAAGAGATATATGTAATTGACTTGGATGGGATTGGACAGAGGAGGGCCACAGGTGACACTGAGAATGCTAACGCTGGCTTTTTCAGCATGTGGCCATCTGGCCGCCCCTTTGGAGCTAGTCACCTGGCGATGCGCAGAACTTCACTCCCTTGGTTTTTCCTATTCCTGCTGAGTCTCTCTCCTCTCTCTCTCTCTCTCTCTCATAGCAGTATTGAGGACTGAACCCAGGGCCTATGCACTGAGCTACATCCCCACTCACCCTCCCCTTTACAATTTGTTTTTTACATTTTGAGACCAGGTATCACTAAGTTATTAAGTTGCCCAGGCTTGAATTTGTGACCCTCCTGCCTCAGCCTCTCAGAGTGCTGGGACTGACAGCACACGCCACCACACCTGGTCTCCTTTGCTTTTATACGTGAAGCCCTCTTTATATGCCTTTATACGCCTATCCTTTCCCAAATCTGTGTTTGGCAGATTGCCCTTTAATTCCTGTGGACAGTGCTGTAAGACATGAACTTCGGCATATCATGGTCTTTGCGATGGACTTGTTCATGATGGAGAGACATGAGGAAAGAGGACGGGTATGAGGGTGATACACAGCCCCCGGGGTGCTGGCTGGTCCATCAGGAGTATGCGTCTACCCTCAGACATCTCAGTCTAGATCAGCTGTGACCACACTAAAAGCCAAGAGAGTCTCGGAGAGCTAAAAATAGTCTGACGGCAAGGCTAAGCGGATTGAGAGTGTTCAGTATGTGGAAAGGGTAACTAGTGGGTGGTAAGTCTCCGCTTTGCCCAGAATGCCTGGGGGCTAGGTAGGGAGAGTGCTTGCTGCATGTACGTGAACCTGAGGTCTAAGATGCGGAGGACCTGCTCCCTGACTCACCTCATTCTCCTGCCACTTTGGTTTGGGCAGCAGTGCTTGGACTGGGCTCAGTTTCCCTAAGGCCCCCGAGCAGGTCAGCTGGTCAGAAGGGGTTGCGCTGAGTTGGAGGGCCTTCTTTTTGAGGGTCGCACTTGTCCTTTATGATCATCCTATCCTATCTGCAAGCCTTCTTCTGGGCCTGCCCAGACTTTCCTCCCTCAGCTTTCAATGGCCTCACATTTCAGGCAGCCTTGTCAATCACTGCTATGATGACAAAAATAAAGGTTTAATCTTCAGCTCTGCTTCAATTAAGCCAGAATATGCAGGCATCTCCCCTACTGAACCTCTAAAGAGTTGCCTTAGGCCTGACACGGTGGCGCATGCCTGTAGTCCCAGTGCTCGGGAGGCTGAGGCAGGAGGATTGTCGCTAGTTCAAGGTCTGCCTGGGCTACATAGTGAGTTCAAGGCCAGCCTCCTGAACTACACAGCGAGACCCTGTTTCAAAAAAAAAAAAAACACACAAAAAAAACAAACGGAGTTGCCTTAGAGCCAATGTAATTTTTTTTTTATATATAGTATGGCACTATGTTCCCCAGGCTGGCCATGAATGTGAGGAGATCTTCCTGTCTCAGCCTCCCAAGCAGCTGGGATTATAGGCATATGCCGTGATGCCTGGCCAGCGCAATTCTTTAACTGGCTCAATCCCATGTTTGCTATTTTTATTTTACACTCATTCACTGATTCGATTGCAATGTGTTGTCCTAGGCCTCCTCTGTGGAACAGGCACCTGCGAAGGCCAGCTGTCCTTCCCAGTGGGGTGTGCCAGGGAAGATGCAGGCTACAGTGCCCGGCCACTGCCAAATGAGGCACTGTTAGCATACAGTGAGCACTAAGGCAGTGGAACTCCTCCCTCCAAGTCTCCAGGGTCCAAAGGGTTGCTGGCACACTGGAAACCGAGGCTGAGCCCTACCTGCCTTGATCATTGGAGGTGGAAGAGGTTGGCTGGCAGGCCTGGAGAAGACCATCTTCCTGGAATCCAGCAGGAGGCGGCAGTACCCCGCAATTAGGCAGGCAAAGTTGGTGGCCTCAGGCCACTCCATCAACAGAACCAGAGGCTGTGGAAGAGATGGGAAGACGCGTACAGGTGTGAGAAGGCACGAGGCACATGCGTTTCCAGAAGGATGGTAACAGAGCAAAGATGACCTGCATAGTTCAGGAACCATACTTTTCAAACCACATTGAGACAGGCCTGACAAAATGTTTTCTGATTTGGGAATTTCTTCGTAGTAAATGTTTACCCACGCATCAAAATAAAATCATCCCTTGCTCACAAATTTAATAAATCACCTGTAGGGAAAGCAGGGCAGATAGGGAAAGAGATAGGGCCTCTGTAAGGTTTTCAGCAAACCTTGACTGTGAAGAGTTAGCCTTTTGTTAGAGAGAGCGATTTAGAGAAGCAAGGAGAACTGATAAGCAGTCTGGCCCCCACTTGGCACCAGGGCCCCTGTTTGTTTTTTCCTACCTCTAGTTAAGCACAAAGGAGACAAAGTGGGAGGGTGGTAGCTTAATAAAAAAACTCATATAAATCTCTGTATTCTCTTACCATGTTACTGTACTGAAGTGTACACATATCCCTTTCCTAACTGCTAACTCGGCTTTGAATATCAGGCCCATTGTAAGTTTTAGAGATGGCACCTTGGCAGGACAAAGGAGGGCTAAATGAACTTACTGCAGAATTTGTAAGTAGACAGTGGAGAGGGTCAGTGGCCAAATCAGGAGTCTAAAGACTGAAATAGCCAATCGAGTTGTAACAAATCTCAGAGGGGAGAGTCATTTTTGGCCATATAATAAAATGGGCTAAGAACAAAGACCCTGGAGCAATGGTCTGGCTCCCTACCTTACTTTCAACACCGTAACTGTCTGTGTCCTCACCTCTCCTCTTTCTAATAAAGTGCTTTTGTTTCTCCTTTTAAATTTATACCTCAGGGGCTGGGGATTTAGCTCAGTGGTAGAGAGCTTGCCTAACAAGTACAAGGCCCTGAGTTCCATCCCCAGCACCCGCCCCACCAAAAAACCCAAATAAACTTATACCTCTTTTTTCCCATTTGAACATTTTCTTCCCTTTTCTCAATATATATTGTACATTTTGGTCCTTATTTATACTTTCAGTTTCTCACAGCAGAGAAATAATGCAGTATGTAAACAAGTGTGTCCAATTTATTTCACTTAAGAATATGGTCTCAAGGTGCATCCATTTACCTAGAAATATCTCAAGTTTTTTTCTTTTTTTGGCCTTGTGCTTGTGAGGCAAGCACCCTAACCACTGAGCTAAGTCCCCAGCCTCTCAAATTTATCCTAATTTTTTATTTATATAAGTTTACTCTCCCGGTTAAATAAAGTTTACCCTCATGAGACATGACAACCTGTACTGAAAAAGACTAGAATGACATAACATCACGTGACTGTGGTGTGGCTCAGGAGCTATGTGGGTCAGGCTGAGGAGCGGCCTGGAACATTCTAGACTGGAAGCACCTTGGCCATAAGCATCATCTCTTACTTAGCTCCTTACGGTCCTGTAACACTCACCACAGCTCCTTGGACATAGAAAGTACTCTGGAATCAAGTCTTGGCTGGGCCTTCAGGGCTAAAGCCCTTCTGGCCTAAAGACTTACTTGCTCAGGTTTTCCTGCTCTATCCTTCGTCCTCTATTTCCCACAGTGGGTTATCAAGTGTTCATTGGTGCCCCGCACCATGACGATTGAACCCAGGGCCTTTGCAATGAGCTACATCCCAGCCTTTTTTATGTTTTATTTTGAGACGGAGTCCTGCTAAGTAGCTAAATTGCCCAGGCTAGGTTTGAACTTGTGATCTTTTTGCCTTAGCCTCCCAGAGTTCTGGGGTTAGAGGCATTGTCCACCACACTTGAATCACTGATGTTTCTTAAAAGACCTCCCTGGCCAAATATGCTTGTGATGCTAGTTAAACAAAACTATGCAGATAGTTTTACTGTGGGAATTCTCAAATGCTATACTATATTTATGTACCCTGGAAGCTTCAAGGGGCCTTTGAGTATTCCAAGTTTCCAAATTTTTTGGACTACAGAGATCTATTTTTACAAAACATTTCATAGTAACAGGGAAGCACCCTAGCCCTAAGCTACATAACTATTTTCCTGTTTTTAACCCACTTTGGGAAATACTAGCATACTCTGTCGACTTGTTTCTAACCTTAAAATCAATCAAATTAATCCTGCAGTCAGCTGCTTGGGAGACCGTTTCAGTTTAGATTTGGAATGTCCCCCTGAAGCTCGTGTTGAAAGTTTGGTTCCCAGAGCGGCAGTCGATTAGACATGACAGACAATTAGATCAGGAGGGAGCTAACCCCATCCATGAGATCGGGGAGGGGCCTTGTTATGAAAGGGATTTCCCAGCTGGTGGAGTGGTGCATGCCTGTAATCTCAGCACTCTGAGAGGCTGAGGCAAGAGTTCCCACCCAGCCTGAGAAATTTAGAGAGGTCCTATCTCAAAAAGAGGGGTGGGGCTGGGAGTGTAGTCCAGTGAGAAGATCCTGGGTTCTACCTTGGTGGTGGCCTTTCCAGTGAAAAGGAAGGGTCGTCATGAGGAGAATTTAGGCACCAAGTAGATTAGCTTTCCTTGTTATCATGTTGGGAACAGTTCTAAATCCAAATTAGCTCAGCTGTTAGCTAAAGTCGCACCAGTTTTCTTTGCTATTTCCCAGGATCTGAACTCATAGTTTGAGATGAGGATTTTATAGTTTATATACACCACAGGTTGGCACATTTTTCCTGCAAAGGGCTAGATAGCAAACATTTCAGGTCTTACGGGCCATAAAGGCTCCATTACAATGACACTGACATCATAGTGTGAAAACAGCCATAGATTAATCCATAAATTCAACGAATGAGTGTGACTGTGTTCTAATAAAACTTTATTTACAGAAAGAGGTGCGGGGTCAGATTTGGCTCCTGGGTCATAGTTTGCCACCCGATCTGTTCACCACAGCTCTCAGATTGTTACTTTTGCCAACAGTGATCACTTTTTCCTTTGGAAATTCTTTTACTGGCTTCTGTTTCTGTGAGGTGACACAGTGTGCTGCCTTGTATCTCTGTCTCCCTCCCTGACTGGTGCTTTTTGTGCAACCTCCCCACCTTGTTTGGGCCCCAGGCCTTATCTACAGTCCTCATTTCTCCATCAGGGCATCAGTTTATATTGGAGTTCCTGAATCGGTATCTGAATCAGCATCTCCATCCCCCCTTGAACTCTTTTCCTATCTTAGAACTTGTCTATATGCTATGTCTGTATCAACCAATCTTGTGCTGGAGCAGAAACTATCTAGAATTTTTTTTTTTTTGAGACAGAGTCTCTCGATACATAGTTCAGGCTGGACTTGAACTCACTACGTAGTCCAGACTGATCTCGAACTCACAGAGAACCTCCTGCCTCAGCCTCCTGAGTGATGGGATTACAGGCTGAAATGTTATCTTTGAGTCACTATTAGGAAAGTACACTGGGGATGTCTGTACCGCCAGTTAATGTATGCTTCTCAGTCACAACACAATGGTCAACCTTGCATACAACAAAGAGACACAGGGGACGAAATGGACTGAGGGAGCAGATCTCCCTTCCTGCCTCATCCCCCATGACAAATAGCAGGAGGACACACAGAGGTTTGGGTGTAGATGGCTAGAGCCCAAGACTCACTAGATTCGCCTCGGGATCATTCACAACCATCTCGGGGCCCCCCCTACTGCTGCTGTTTTATTTTGGGCCCTTATCGTCTTCCTCCCAGAGCCAACTTCTCAAGGTAAGTGTGAATGGCTGATAGGGCGCTGAGGTATGAGCCTGGGGGGGGGTCCTGTTGCCTCTGGACACTGTCCTATCTGTGAATGTTTTGTCACCTAAATTGAGACATTTTCTCACCATAGGGAAGAGGCTGGGGCATAGTCACCTGGGGACTTTAAATAGCTTCCTGATTGGCCTTTCTTCCAGTCTCCTCACATTTCTCCTTCATATCGCAGGCCGAAGGGCCTTTCTTTCTTTCCTCCCTCCTTCCCTTCCATCTTTCCTTCCTTTTTCGGTGCTGCTGCTGAAACCTGGGGCTTTACGCATGCGAAGCAAATGCACTACCACTGAACCTGTACCCCTCACCTCTCTTGAGGGTCTTTTTAAAGCACAGCTCTTTGTTTCTGAGACAGGATCTCACCGTATAGTTCAGACTGGTTTGAACTCATTACATAGCCCAGGCTGGTCTTGAACTCATGGTGATCCACCTGTCTCAGCTTCCAGAGTGCTGGGATTACAAGCATGCACCACACCAGGACTTGGTTCTTTTTTTTTTTATTTTTGAGATAAGGTCTCACTCTGTATTCCAGGCTGCCTTGAGCTAGCGGGCATCTTCCTGCCTCAGCCTCCCAGAGTGGTAGGATAAAGGGTATGCACCGCCATGCTCCACTAAAGCACGACTTCTGTCATTTAAAACCATCAACACTTCATCACCTACAGGATAAAAATCCGACAGCTGCACATCCAAGCATATCTCCCTTAAATCTGCCTGCGCCTTCCCCGCATCACTGTCCCTCACCTTGTGCTCCACTAATGATAAGTCATTTCCAGCTCACCGTGCTTTTTCACAGCTTCACGCCTTGACCTGTGCTGTTCTCTCTGCCTGAAACACTCCCATAGTCTGCTGTGTCTACCCAGCACACTGCTACAAACAGACTTGATGTGTCTTGGCGGGCACGACCAAATCAGAGCTATGTCTATTCATTCCAGGACAGGCCAACCCAGTTCCCACCCTCATGGGGCTGAGAATTTAGCAGGAAAGAAGACATAAGCCAAAAAAAAAATCACACAAATGAATATGATTGCAAAGAGTGGTCAGCATTATGAAGGAAAAGTACAGAGAGCTATCGGAACCTAGACTGTCCTGGAGTGGTGTGTGGGTAGGTGTGAACATGTACGTGTGTGACATTTGGGTGCAGAAGCCAGAAGAAGCTTCTTTGAGGAAATGGTATTGGCTGAAAAATTGAACGGGGGAACCACGTGACCAGCGTATAGCCTGAGTGGCTGACTGGCTGATGGACAGAATGCCAGGCTGTCTGGTTGCACAGCAGACTGACTCACTTGGGCCCAGGCTGACAAGCCGGCTGCAGGGCAGGCAGAATGCCAGACACCTCCCATTATTTGCTTTGCTTTGCTTTTTATTTTTCTTCTTTTTCAGTACTGGGACTGAATCCAGGACCTTTGCACTGAGCTACATTCCCATACCTCCCCTTCAAAAAAAATCATTTTAAAATTTTGAGACAGGGTCTCACTAAATTGATAAATTGCTCAGGCTCGGCTCGAACTTGCAATCCTCCTGCCTCAGCTTCCCAGAGTGCATGCCCAGCTCAGCCTCATACTCTGACTTCTTAGCCACCAGGCTGGCGGGTTAATGGACGAGATTACTGCTTGGAGGTCGGGTGACTAATTGGCTGGCTGATTTAACTGTCTGACTTCCCTTCAGTTTCTCCTCACTCCCAGCATAGCCTGATGTCAGCAATAAAACAGCCAGAAGGCAAAACGCTGTGCACAGAGAGGTGAGGCACATCCCCAGCTGGCATGTGCAGCACAGCTCAGCACAGTAGGAGCCTGTTTGAGGTGTCCTGGGTGCCTGCTGCATCTCAGCATGGGATCAAATCAGCTCAAAGGAACACAGAGGTACTTTTTGCCAACAGGGACAGGAAGCACATCAAAGGCAGGCTAGCAGAGAGGCTGGATAGGTTTCTTAGAAACCTTCAAAATCATCACTTAACTTTAAATAGGATTTTAATGATTGGAACGTCTAATGCAATGCTTGTCCCTACAGAAAATACTGGGGTATACAGCTCAAAGGCGACAATGGGTGACATACCAGGCTGCAAGGGACCCCTCAGGACATTCCTGTGGTGGTTTCTTTTCCCCCCTATGTGCTTCTGTGGTAATGGGGTATGGTAATGGCCCGGTGGTGTCTCAGTCCCAGACTGCTATCTCTTGGAGAAAGATATTTAGACACTACAAGCAAGTAAGCTGAGTGAAAACTGTAACTAAATATGCCCAGGCCATCATGAAGTGGAAAACGTGATAAGGAGGATGGAGTTTGAGGCATGAGGCAGCCGGGAGAAGGCACAGCAGGGATTAATTTGACACGCTCCAGCCGCATCCCCTTCTTGGGGTGCCAGGGGATAGCCTTGGCTCACTCTAGCATCTCTGCCAACAGGCAAAGGATGGGGATTCTGGGCCCTGGAGCGGCGAGGGTATAAGACGGCTGTCCTTGAGTCCCAGGGCCCAACATATTTGTGTTCTCACTAGGAGAGTCTAATTGGGCACAGCCAGCCGGTTTGAGGGCAAGGCGTAGGATCATTTAAGGTGGTGGTTCTCATGACAGATGCACGTTAGAATCACCTGGGAAACCATAATGACTTATAGATCCCTGGCCCACACCCCCGGAAATTATGATTTAAATGGTCTGGGATGAAAAGCCTGTGGTTTTTAAATCACCACACATGATTTTCATGTGCAGCCAGGTCTGAGAACTTCTTTAAATGAATATTCCCAGACCACAGTGGCATAGCTAGGGGCAAAAGGACTAAGTTTGGTTTCTAACTTCTGTCCCCTGATAAAAAATTTTAGACAGCTGAAATTGAGTGTACTCTATACATAGCATACTGGTAAATGTTTTGCAACCAGTTCTTTCAAGTCTTGATTTGTAGCATTTGGCAATTTCTATGGGTGTACATACTCTCATCATGGTTGATTTCAAGCTACCAAGATGATCCACTGTCTATCTTGCCTGTTGATTTATCTGAAAAAGGGATAAATGCTACTTTGTCCATTTCCTAGGGGACAAGCTTTTACCTTGTGATGCTCATGGCAGACATCTCTGATGGTAGGTGCATCTGATTTTATGTAACAAAATTTAGGTATAAACAGTGTGTTTATTAATCAAAGCATAGCTTTTTTGTTTGTGATTTTACAGTACGAGGGTTGAACCCAGGGCTTTCCAAATGCTAAATAACCACTCTACCCCTGAGCTAGATTCCCAGGTCTTTTTTGTTTGTTTGTTTGTTCATTTGTTTTAGATGGGGTCTTGCTATCCATTCCCAGCTCTTCTTAAAATTTTATTTCGAGACAGGGTCTTTGTCCAGACTGGCCTGGAATTTGAGATCCTCCTGCCTCAGCCTCCTGAATAGTTGGGATTACAGGTGTACGCCACCACACCTAGCTTCAAATTCTATTTTTAATACAGCATACAAGTACTTGCTACTTGAAAGAATCTAATGGTGTATTAATTTCCTGTTGCTGCTTAACAAATGACTGTAAACTCAGTGGTTTAAATAATATACATCTATTCTCTCACAGTTCCAGAGGTCAGAAGTCTGATACAAGTCTCACTGGGTTAAAATCAAGTGTAGGCCCATCTGTGTCCTTTTTGGCGATTAGAATCTGTTTCTTTACCTTTTCTGGCTTCTGGAGGGTACCCATACACCTTGGTTTATGTTCCCCTTCTCCACCATCAAGGCCGGCAAGTTTGGGCTGAGTCCTCTCACGACATCTCTCTAACCTTCTCTTTAGCCTCTTCCACTTAGAAGGATCCTTGTAATTACATTGTTTCCACCTGGATAATTCAGGCTAACAGCCCTATTTTAAGGTCATGTTACGGCTTACGTCTAGATGTCCCCCCAAAGCCTCATGCAGTCAGTGGGGGGCCTATTTTCAGAGGTGGGTGGATCTAGAATGTGTGATTACTAAATCAGTCCACTGATTGGTTTGGCATAGTTCTGGCTAGGATTAAGGGTGTGAGTGCTACATCTGCCCTAGGGCAGGTAGCCTGCATAAAATAAAAGGAACAGAAAGAAGGCTAATGTGCTATCGCTTGCCTGCTTGCCCTGGACTGTTTCTCCTCTGTGATCTCTCTCTGCCATGCCACCCTGCCTTGGAGCCAGCCAATGATGACGTGAAACCTCTACAAACTGTGGGCCAAATAAACCTTTCCTCTTTTAACTTTGGGTGTCGGGTATTTTGTCTCAGCAACGAGAAAAGCAACTAAGATAGGTCAGTTGATTAGAAATTTTAATTCTATCTGCAACTCTAATTTCCCCTGCCATACAACATCTCTATATTCACAGATTCTAGGGACTAGGGCCTAGCCATCTTTGGGGGGCATTATTCTGCCTACCACACAAAGTAAATCTTATTACCAAGTAGAAAAATTCTGACATGAAGTGGATAATTCTCCTGTGGTTTTTCATGTGCTTCTATTCTGTCACTCTTCTGCTCCAGGACCTATACTAGCTTCCCGCTGTTCTACCACATTGAGTCTAGATGCCTTGGATTGGCTTTTGAGGCTTTTAACCAACTTGTTCTGCCCACTCCCAATCTCTCCAATCTCCTTTCTCATCATTTTCCTCTCCAGCCAAGCAACTATGCTTATCAACCTGCACATATGGCTTGCTTATTTCCATGCTTGCTCCTTGTCTTTGAACACATCTCACTTCTGTTTGCCGATTCATGCCTATCACTTCAAGGTTCAGTTTAAAACACCCTCTTGTGGGAAACCAGTCTGGTTAACTCCTTCCTGCTCTTCTGTTCCATGTTCCAAACCATACTCACTTATAAATAACATCTACTTCATATTATTTTTCTTTATTGATGTTTTGCTCTTGAAAAAGTAACAGGTCTCATTTGAATGCATACTGTGTACCAGGCAGTGTGTTAAGACAATTTATGTGTGTGCCTTCTCGTTTAATCTTTTTTTTTTTTTTTTTTTTGCAGTACTGGAGATTGAATTCAGTCTCACACATGATAGGTAACACCCTACTATGGAGCAACATCCCCAGCACCTTTTTTCCATTTTATTTTGAGACAGAATCTCACTAAATTACCCAGACTAGTCTCCTGCCTCAAGACCCTCCTGCCTCAGCTCCCTGAGTAGCTGAGATTAGAGGCATGCACCACTATAGCTGGCTCGCATTTAATCTTGAAAACTACCTTTTGAAATAGGTGCTCCGTTTTGCAGTTGAGAGAATCGGGGTTCAGAGAGGTTAAGACACTTTCTCAAGACAACACAACTAGGAAGCAGCAAAGCTGGGATTTGAACCTGATCTGTGTCTAATTCTACAGTTCTAGACATGCTCCCATGTTGTATTTCTAACGAGTCTTTGTAAGTCTAATCTCTACAGTAAGAGCTCAGCTTCTCAGGTTGGGCATGTAGCTCAGTGGTAGAGTGCTGCCTAGCATGTGCGAGGCCCTGGGTTCCATCCCTAGCACCACCAAAAAAAAAAAAAAAAAGGTTTCTCTGAAGCATTCATATCCATACTCACAACTGTGGTTGGATCACGTCTAGAAACAGTACCCACCCATCCCTGCTAAGCCCGTTTCCTCCCAGACCTCTGGGAGGAGGTCTCAAACGTGTGTGGTCTTCAACGGACTGTACTACAAAAACACCTGGGAAATTGAAAAAAGAAATCTTGAGGCCCACTCAGGCTGCACCTCTGACTGATGAAATCATTTCTAGGAGGCATTCGTATTTTTTAAAAGCTTCTCAAGGAAATTCTGTCGTGCAGCCACTGTGGAAAATCACTAGTAGAACACAAGAAGCAGACTAAATTGGAAAGCTGTTTCTCCCTTTTCAACTCCTTTGATTTCTCAGGAAGCCACACCTCGCCTGCTTGCCCTGTCTTTCCTTCCTCTTCCCTCCCGGTGCGTTTGGCTTTTTACCCAACAACATCTGAGGAGGGCAGCAACCATTGGTTGAGGCAGTGGCCGCAAGCCAATTAAACGTCAGCGCCAGTTGCGTTCCTAAACCAATGGGAATCACAGGTGGAAAAATTAACATATTAAAGCTTTCTGGGTTTTACGAATGCAATAATAAAGTAAATAATTTGCTCTTTTAGAACCAGCAAACACGCCACCTCTTAATCTGCTAATGACACGTTCCCCTGGGAAATCCTTTAAGAAGGGAACGCTGCCCCTCCTCTAAGTGTCTCACCAGCTGGCAGGCAGCCCCCCTCCCCAGCCCCACCCCGGGCGGTCGCTCTGTTCAGACAGGAGAGCTGTGCAGAGAGTGGCTGACCGCCACCGCCAGGCTTTGCGCAGGGTAGGCCAGCTGCTTGCCAGTCTAAAGGAGCTAGCTGCTCTACGGGAAGGGTGCTGGGGTTCTGGAAGAGCCAGACTCTGGGAGGTGAAATGGGCATGACGCTCTGCCTGCTCTCCCTTCCCCAGACCCCCTTGGTTCTGCTCACACGCTTAGACACCCCCCTCTTTCATGATTCAGAGTGGGTGCTTCCCAGCTGGTGTACCGAGGATGAAGAGAGATGAGCCAAAATATGCACTTCTTCAGCTTCTGAAGCAGCCAGGAGCGCCTGGGGTGACCAGCATCTCTGGGGCTGTTCCATTTAGCTCAAAGTTCCATGCGAATGTATTTTCCTATGTGAGCTGTGAGATGAAAATGATTGGGAAGTAATGGCCTAGGGGTGGCTCTGATTTCTCCGATTCCCCTGCCTCCTGGAGAAGAACTGTTTTGAGCTGACACTACTCCCCAGCCTTAGAAGGGAAAGAAAGATGAGCCCTGAGTGGCCCACGGTCCGAATCACTTCAGAGCCACTTAACCTCACTTCGCAGGCTCAAATTGTCTTTCTGAGGTTTGTTTCTTCCTCCGTTTCCAGGGCCCGTGCCTGGAGAGAAGCAGCCCCTCAAAGCAGGGTTTACCTTGGCATCCATGATGCTGGTCTCCACGCGGGCCACACCCTGGTTCTCCCGGAACAGCTGGATCTTGCTGATCTTGCTGAACTCGGACAGCACAGTGGTGAGGTTGGTTTTGAGATCAATAACATGGCTGATGCCATGACGGGGTCCCACCAGGAGAGTGGTGGCTGACTGCTTTTCATCCTGGTGCCCAAGCGCGGCAAGCAGCATTGACAGAGAGGAGGGGGAGGAGGTGGGGAGAGGAGGCAGGAGGAGGGAAATAGAAAATATCCATTGGACTGGTTCTGCAGGGGTAGGGGGAACGGAGGTATTTGGGGCTCAGTGCCAGGGCTAGAGGACAAGTTTGAGGGCAAAATGGTCTGGAACCTCCCTGTTCCAGGCTAGGGCCCCAGGTCATTGGTCTATCGACCCTTTGGCCTTAGCAACAGGTAAGTGGGCAGTAGCAGGCTAGCTCTAACTAAATGGCAACATAGATGAAGGCCAACAGGTAAGTGGGCAGTAGCAGGCTAGCTCTAACTAAATGGCAACATAGGTGAGGTTCGCTTTGGTGCCTTTGGGGAACCTTTCCCTAACAAGCCCAGTTTGCTACAGGCCATTCGAGGTCCCCATCCAGTGCTCTGCACTGTGCCTGGTCTTTAGCCTCCCCTCAGCGCCCACAACAGCTGCTCAGACATGCACTTTTCACTCAGTGCCAAAAGCTAAACTGACAGAGTAACTCTGCCTAAGGTGTTAAGGGTTCGTTGGGTACTTAATGGAGGCCTCCCTCCCTAAGAGGATATTCACCTTTTAATAAGTGTTCCAGAAGTCCTAACCCCAAAGAGTGGCCAATAGGAACTGCAGCAGTGGCGGGTGGGTGGAGGAGAGATTGGAGGGTTGGTGGGAGTGTAGGTAGAGGGCCAGCGCTTTCAGTGTTTTACAGATCCCAGTATGTAAATGCCACCTCTAGGTCTGCTGGGCTGGAGTTCCTTAAGTGATCCTGACAAAGTCCTTGGAGGCATCAAGCCTGAAGCCTCTGGGGGCCCATTCCCTGCCATTAGCATCACCCCAGGAATTTCTCGCGTTTGCCTGTAGGCGCTTTGATAAGCAGCTTTCCTTTACTGTGGCCTGCTAGCATGACAGCGTTCTCCCCAGAGCAGGACAAGTACCTGGAACTAATCAGCAGGCTGATTTGAATTGCCTTTCACTAAGGTCAGTTAGCCTGGGGGCACAGTGGTAGAGGCTCTTGTAGAGGAGGGCAAGGGCGGCAGGGGGCAGCATGAGGACTCGGGAAACCTGGGGTGTGGGGCCGCAGGAAGATGTGCAAGGGCAATGCGGCTGAGCAGGGGTTGGCAAACTGTGGCCCTGGGGTCAAATCCTACCTACCACCTGTTTTTCTATGGCTCAAGAGCTAAGAGTGGCTTTTTACATTTTTAAATGCTTGGAAAGAAATCAAAAGATTCATTCTGTGGCATGTGAAAATTATATGAGGTTTAAATTTCTGTGTCCCCAAATAGTTATTGGCACACAGCAATGCCTATTTGTTAATGCATTGTCTACGATTGCTTTCACACTAAGATGGCAGGGCTGAGTAGCTGCCATGGAGACTGTTTGGGCCACCTGCAAAAGCCTAAAATATTTACTATCTGGCTCTTGACAGAGAAAGTTTGCCAATCTCTGAAATACAGGAAGGGGGACACAAAAGGGTTACAAAAGGGTGCTGAAAACAAATACATTTGGCCCTCAGTATCCATGGAGGATTTGCTCTAGGAAGCCACTTGCAGATACCCAAATCCACAGATACACAAGTCCCTTGTATAAAAGGGTGTAGTCTTTGCATGTCACTTATGTACATCCTCCCATGTAATTTCTTTCTTTCTTTTTTTTTTTTTTTTTGCAGTACTGGGGGTTGAACCCATGGCCTTGGGGATGCCAGCAGTCTACCACAAAACTACATTCCTCCGAGGCAGGGTCTCACCAAGTTGTCCGGGCTGTCCTCGAACTTGTGATTCTTTTGCCTCAACCTCCCAAGTACCTGGGATTACAGGTGTGCACCACCGTGCCAGCTATTTCACATACACTTGAAATCATCTCTGGATTACTTATAATACCTAATAGAATGTAAATGTTGTGTAAATAGTTGTCAGATTGTATTGCTTAGGAAATAATGACAAGAAAAAAGTTTGTACAGTTCAGAACTGACACAATTTTTTTGAATATTTTTGATCTACAGTTGGCCGAATCCATAGATGCAGAACCCTGGAATACAGAGGGCCAACTGCATTTGCCCCTCTCCCCAGGACAAATGCTAACAAAGGGTTGACTCCCCGCCCCATCTTCCCCACACTGCCCCACTGACCAGGCCCACAGTGTTGAACAATACGCCTGTGAAGGTCGGAAGTTCATTCAGAATTCGAAGGTACTGGAGCTTTGCCTGGATTGCAGAACCCTGTGAAAACAACCCACCCCAAAATATAAGAAGCCAAGGAGCACAGAAAAGCAAACCTGTGTTCTCAAAGAGGAGTCTCAACATCCTAGGACAGACCCGCGTCAGGAAGCTACCCTGTGCGAATGTGAAGAGGGGCTGCGCAAGGCTGCAGGAAGGTTCCTTTGGACGGCTCTCACCTCTAGCACCCCACTTCCCTTTCTAAACCCTCCCCCCACCTCTTGGCCCGCACTCTTAAGGCAGCCAGCTGACTCATTTTGTCCATGGGTTAATTCCAACGCTGTTCCCTAACTCTGACCTAACTTTGTGTCACTCTTGTGATACTTCAGATCCTTATTGCCATCCAAACACCAGCCATCTGCAGCTGGTAGGGGTGTCTCACTCTAAGTCTCAAGCTTGCTTATCATCGGGCCTTCCAGGTCTCTATCAGCATCACTGGGGTAACTGAGTCAGATGCCTATGAGCAACACTGGACTCCTCCTTCCGCCTGTCATCTGAGTGCTGTTGGGCACCAGATCATTCTGATTCTACGCCCTAACTCTCTCTCCAGACTATCCGCTCCTCTTCTCTTCCCAGTCATCGCCTTGGACATCCGCACCAGCATCGGGGTGACAGCTGGGTTACCTTCACTCTTGACATTCTTTCCCTCCCACACTGTTAAAGGAAGCTTCCTAAAACACAGGAAGTTTAACCACATTGGCTTCCTGCTGAAATTCTTTGGCGGTTCTCTGCTGCTTACGGGATGAAATACCACCCATTTCCAGGGCACGCAGGGCCTTTCATGAACTGGCTCCTGCCAAGCTCTCCCCTCCCTGGCCTACTTTCCTGTCCCTACCCCCATTCCCTTGCACATTCCTTGCACTCTGTGTACTTGCTTAGGCCGAACTATTTGTATTTCTGCCTTTGCACCATGGTCTCTCTTATCTCTGGGCTTTTGTACAGACGGCTCTTTCTGCCTGAGAAAGTCTTCCTCCCATCACGTGCCCTCACCAATTCCTCTATACAAACTCCTATCAGTCCTTCAAGATCCAGCTCTGGCCCGAAAGTCACCAACTCTGGCCGTTTCCTCCTTGCTGAGCCTGGGGTCAGTATCCCTCCTCTGATTCCAGAGCAGCCTTGCCTGTAGCACTGTGTTGGGATTTATGACTCTGTTTCCCCACTAGACTGTGTCTAACTTGAAGGGCAAGACCAGGCCTTCTTCATGTTTGTATCTCCAGGCAGAACACCGGGGTGCCTCCAGAAACTGTTAGCTGAGGAGATGGCAGTGAGCACTAATGTTCTCAGCAAAGAAGAAAACAATCTGGTTAAATATGCACAGCAAGGTGGGAATGGTTTAACTTTCTGAGGAAATCTGCATCTTGAAAGAGAAGCTAGTTGGTAATGTAAGAAATCTGGAATGGGTGAAATTCATGGGGGCCATTGTGTCCCATGTGGACCTCTGTGTGCTGATTCTAATACCTTTCACCACCCTCCTGCCTCTTGGGCAAGAAGCACAAGCAGATGGAGCCTTAGAAGCCTATGAGGGGCCGGCAGAGCTGGGAAGGCTGGAAGAGGAGTCCCTCAGAGGCAAGGATGTGTGTCCTAGAAGGCGGAGCTGAGTGCAGCAGCGGCCTGAGCTCTCACATGCTTGCCCAGTGACCCATTCTCCAGGTCAGATTTTTGTCACACGTGAACCCACCCTCAGGCTGGGCTTTTGTCTCCCAGAGTTCCACATACTAGGACATATTGAGGGACAGAGCAGCCATTTCCATGGAAAACGTATGCACCTCCGATCCAGTGGCTTCCATGTGACAGGTGCTCACTCAGCACTGACTGGTGACAGGATCAAGAGTGATCTCCTGCATTTGGCCCCTTAGCTTTGAGCACCCGGAGCTCTCCTGGAGACATCCACTGAGCTGTCTCTGGGAGAGAACACTCCTCTCCCTAATCGCTCCCGCATCTGGCCAAGCTGGATGTGCACTTGAGTCGGAAAGAGTGATGGGGATCCCCAGAAGAACCGCCCAGAAACCTCTGAGGCCTCTAGTGCCTGAACACAGTACCCCACGGCCTCCTCCAGCTACCTTGGTGCCGCTAGAGGGATGCGTTTGGTGAGCCTTCAGGTGCTGAGAGAGCGACTTCCGAAGGTTCTTCTCTTTGATGCCCTGCAGGAGGGAGGGGGGAAGAAAGGGTTCCAGGCCCCACTCCTTCCTAAAAGCAGAAGAAAAGTTCGGTGAGAGAGATAAAGTGGTACAGATCAAGGAAGCTGGTAAGACAGAAACTGGGTCTGAGAGGCAGAGAGGGAGGAAGAGAGAAGACGGGGGGGGGAACAGGGGAACACTAACAAGAGCCCCCTAACAGAAGCTGTAGGGATTGGAAGGGCATCATGAGCTAGGTGTGAGGAACTCCAGTTCTCACCCTGTCGCATGCTCGCCATTTCCGGAAAGCACAGCAGAGTTTAAGCACTGTGCCTTCTCCCTACACAGCTATTTGCTCCCATCCTGAAGGGCCCCGGCACAACTCACTCCACGTTCTTGAGTGAGATCTTCTGACTCGGCCGAGTGGCTGAGACGGTGATGTAGATGTGGAGGGCAGCCAGGCCCAAAAGCATCTCTGGCTTGGGGTCCATTCCAAAGCGTTCTCGAATAACATCGTTCCGACTCTGTGAGAGAGGGCAATCCAAACCCCACAATAAAAGGAGACATTCCCTCTCCACCTCCAGCCCCATGGACTTCCTTATACCCCAGGAAAGAATCACGGTGTCAGTAAGGCATGACAGAGTAGGGGAAGAGGAACTTCGGGTCACAGACACACTACTTGCTTCACTGAGCAGACACCCACCAGCCTTCTTCTCGGAGATGGGTGCATACAATGGCAAAGGACAAGTGGGCAGAAAGTCCAGTTCACTGCACAGGTGAGACCCATATGACATCGCTTCCTTTCTTTTGACCTGTTACAAGAGAGTCTCCCACGTTTTCTCAAGGGCCTATCCTCACCCCCTAGTCATACAAGGCTCTTCTGCTAGTTCAGATGGGAGCAAAGAAAGAGAGACATTGGGGGGGACTCTCCACATGGCTGTGGCCCAGAAACCCAGGGTGAGAGACGGCCTGCAGGGATGTGGTAGACACTCTGTTCTTTGGGGCTGGAAGGATGAAAACACCGAGTCACTCTTCCTATCCTGTCGTAGCGGGAGTCCTCTGGAACTGCTGGCCTAGTATGTGATAATCCCAAACTCTCAGAGCCAGAGCCCCAGCTGTGAGTGAATCTGCCTCAAACAGTTGCCTATTTGGTTGAGGTGGAGCCAAGATGGGCTAAGGGACTAGGGAGCCATTCTGCTGTCACTGTAGCATAGGAGAGAATAGAAAGTGATCATCTCTGTAGGAAATCCAGTGGACTCTACCAGACGAAAACAAAACAAAACAAAACAAAACAGCAACAAAACAAAATACCAGCAGAACTAATAAGTAAGTATAGTGAGATTGTAGGAAAAAAAAATCGATATAAGAAAACCGATTATATTTCTATATGCTGGCAACACACAAATGGAAATTAAAATTAAAAATCAAAATCATTAGCTGGTCCTGGTGGCACAGGCCTGTAATCCCTGCACTCTGGGAGGCTGAGGCAGGAGGATCACAAGTTTGAGTCCATTCTGGGCAACTTCAGTGACTTAATGAGACCCTGTCTCACAATTAAAAAATAAAAAAAATGGACTGGGGATATAGCTCAGTGTAAGGTCCCGAGTTCAATCCCCAGTGCCATCACGTCCACCACCACCACCAAAAAAACCTCAAAACAATAACAATAACAAAACACTCATTTAAAATGGCATAAAAATATGAAATAACTAGGAATAAATCTGACGAAATATGTGAAAGACTTGTATACTGAAAACTATAAAATGTCACTGAGAAAAATTAAAGGAGACGTAAGTCAACATAGAAATACTGTGTTTATGGGTTGGAAGACTCAATATTGTTAAGATGTCAGTTCTTCCCAAACCAATCTATAGATGCACCACAATCCAATGCAAATCACACTAGATTTATTTCTTTATTTAGTGCTGAGGATTGAAACCAGGGCCTCCACACTGAGCTATACCCCAGCCCACTTTTTTTTTTTTTTTTGAGAGACTAAGTTGCTTAGGCTGGGCTCGAATTTGTGATCCTTCTGCCTCAGCCTCCCAGAGTGCTGGAATTTCACAGGCCTGTACCATCAGACCCAGCTCACATCAGGGTTTTAGTAGAAATTGACAAACTGATTTTAAAATTCACATGAAAATACAAATGACCTAGCTGACTTAAAACAACTTTGGAAAGGAAGAACAAAGTTGGACGACAAATATTACTTAATTTTAAGACTTATTAGAAAGCTATGGTAATCAAAAGACTGATGTTGGTGTAAGGATAGGTATGTAGATCAATGGAACAGATGGAGAGTTCAGAAACAAATAGATCCACACACGTATGGGCAACTGATTTTTTTTTTTTTGGTAGTACTGGGGATTGAACCCAGGGCCTTTGCACTGAGCTACATCCCCAGTCTATTGTTATTTTTCAGACAGGGTCTCACTAAGTTGCTAAGTTACCCAGGTTGGCCTTGAATTTGTGATCCTCCTGCCTCAGCCTTCCAGAGTGGTAGGATTATAGGCCTGTACCATCATGCCCGGCCTGGACAACTGATTTTTGACAAAGGTACAAAGGCAATTCACTGGGAAAAGGGCAGTCTTTTCAACAAGTAGTACTGGAATAATTGTCTATCCATATGCCAACACACACACACACACACACACACACACACACACACACACACTCACGCTCTATCTCTCTTTGATGAATATCTCATACCACATATGAAAATCAAAATAGACATAGACCTAAATGTAAAACATAAAATGATAGAAATTCTGGAGAAAAATAGAAGATCCTTATGAGCTTGAGTTAGAAAAAGATTTTTTAGATATGACATCAAAAGTACTGTCTATAAAAGAACAAATTAACAAACTGGAATTCATCAAAATTCAAACAATTGCTCTGTGAAAGACACTGTTTATAGACTGAAGAGACAAGCCACAGACTGGGAAAATAATTACAAATTACATATCCAACAAATGACTTGTTTCCAGAATACATAAAGAATTCCCAAAACTTGATAATAAGAAAACAAACAACCCAATAAAAAATGAGGCAAATGATTTGAACAGACATTTCACCAAAGAAGATGTATGACAGCAAGTGAACATGTGAAAAGTTGTTCAACATCATTGGTCATTAGAGAAATGCAGATGGAAACCATAATGCTACTACACGCTATTAGAGTGACTAAAGCAAACAATATATACTAGTAACACTTAAGTGTTGACAAGAAACTGAAACTCTCATACATGACTGGTTGGAATGTAAGATGGTACAACCATTTCGCAAAATGGTATTGGAGTTTCTTTAAAAAAAAACTAAAGAAAGCTAGATCTACTATGTGATCAAACCGTTCCATTACTAGGTATTTACTCAAGAGGGAAGAAAGCATATGTCCATACAAAGATTGTACATGAATGTCCATGGAAGCTTTATTTGCAATAGCCAACGTCTGGAAACACCCTCAATGTCCATCAGTAGGTGTGATAAATTCTAGTACGTCCATGCCAAGGAATACCTGATGATAAAAACAAATCAACTACTAACACATGCAACATCATGGATGGATCGCAAAATGATTATGCTGAGCAAAACAAGCCAGACCAAAATAAGTATACATACTATATAATTCAATTTATCTAAACTCTAGAAAATGAAAACTAATCTATAGCAGGTTACTTGTTGCCTAGGACTTGAGGGATGAATTACAAGGGGCCTAAGGAAACTTTTGAGAATACTGGGTATGTTCAATATTTGTATTGTGATGATAGCTTTGTGTGTGTGTGTAAAAATTTATACTATGCGTTTAAACACATATAGTTTATTGTGTATCCATCAGACCTCAATAAAACTGTTAAACATGAAAAAGAAGGGTGATAGCTGAAGTCCATCTTATCACGAAGGGAGGAAAAAGAGTAGATGTGGTCTTGTCTTCAAATTCCAAAATTTTAGAACTGAGGCAAATCCCAAAGCTCGAATGAAGAAACTGAGGGCAAACAAAATGCGAGCTAAATTTCTGAAATTCATAGAGCAACCACACAACTCATTGCCTCCTAGAAATTTGGTAAAGAAGCTTGGGCCGAGAAGTGTTTCTAATATTTTAGGCTGTCTGAAAGGGTGGAAGGGACAACCATGATGTCTCATGGCATGTTTCAGGGTCACCATCAGAGATAGATGAAATTTGAAGATTTTTCTCATTAAGTATTGTGTATGTCCTGTGGGCACCCAAAACTCAACATATCCTCGGATGAACTCATCTTCTCAATCGCATTCCACTGCCTTTATTTCCTAATTTGAGGAATCATATCACCCCTACCAGGCATTAATCAAGTCAAAGCCTACCAATTCTACTTCTTTTTTTTTTACATTTTAGTCTTTATACTTTCAGTTTCTCGCATCAATTCTACTTAAATCTCTCTTGAATCTCACTCTACCCTTCTTTACAGCCTGGATTCTGGATCCCATCATTTCTCCTCTGGATAACTGCCGTAGTTCCCTGGCTCATGTGCTTCCTTGGCATGGTGTGACCTTTTGAAATTGCTCATATGAACAGGCCATTCTCCTTTTGTCATTTCTGTGTCCCCACCCTCCAGGAGAATTTCTTTACTCTGGCTGCACATTAGCATCACATGAGGAATTTAGGAAACACCAATGCTTGGGCCCCACTCCCATAGATTTTGATTTAATCAGTCATGGGTGGGGTGGATCAAATTTCCCAGAGCTTCCCAGATAATTCTAATATGCAGCTAGGGTTAAAAGCCGGTGGCCTAAAGCAGTGATTTCCAAAATTGTTTGGGCCACAGAATCTCAGGGAGGGCTTGTTAAAATAGATTACTGGGCTCCACCTCCAGAGTTTCTGATTCAATAGGACTGGGCTGGGCCCCAGCATTTGCATCTCTAGCAAGTTCCCAGCTGATGTCGATGCTACCAATTCAGTGACCGCACTTTAAGAACCACTGCCCAGCGTCCATAATAAACCCCATGCTTGCCGTGGCCCACCAAGCCCTTTACCGCTTGCTTCCGGTCACTCCAGCTTCATTTAATACTGCTCCTTATATCACATCCTGTGCTGCAGTTCTGATAAATTACTCACAGTGCTCTCATCAGGCCACACTGTCTCATGCCATCATGCTCTTCTAAACGCCAAGGCCCCTTGCTTAGAATACATCTTCTCTACTCCATCTCTCTACACAGCAAACTTCCACTTACCCTTTGCAGCCAAAAGCATGCACATATCCCTTCATGTGTGCAGCTGTCACTGTCTTTTTTCCAAGCAGAGCTGCAAACTGCTTCCTGGGTGCTTTCGTTGACACTGAACCCTGCTACCAGCCAATTTATTTATGCATATACAAGATCTGATGAGCCATGATGGTTCTTTCTTCACCTCTGACTGCCAATACCTAGCATAAGCCTGGCCCGGAGGAAGTGCTCAGTAAATACGTCTGGATGAAGTGAATTTGGAAGCACCCACTCACTGGAGCTAGGTACTGTTGTTGTTTGCTTTTTTTTTTCCCCCAGGAAGGCCTCGAACTCATAGCAATCCTCCTGCCTCAGCCTCCAGCGTGCCACCATGCCTGGCTTGGAGCTAGGTATCGGGAGTTGAGACCTTTCTGAAACTGAAGTGGGCTTGTTAAACCTTGGGATCCTGTGAAGGTTCCAGAATTACTGAACTTGTATGTTCCTGAAAACTGATGAGTTCTGTAAGGGCAAATAGGACTTTGAGCCACAGCCAGCTCAGGTCACCAGGCCAGCCAATCTGGCTGTGGATTACAATAGGAGCAGAAAAAGAAAGGGCCTTCAGAGCTAGCTGGAACTTGGAAAAACTTACACAGAGACCTCATTGTGACGGCAGAATAGCCTGCTTGCCTGTTTGTCCACTGATCTGTCTGTCTGTGTACCCCGAGCCAGACTCTACCTGGATGTACAGGTACTCGAAAGCAGCAGGGTCCCGACGCAGCAGCTCCACGGGATCTTTGGGAAAGAAGCTTATTCGGAAGAGGCATTTCATTCCATGATAGTGTGTCCGCTGCACCACCTGAGTCCCAGGGATGAGACATGGGGGAGAGAGACCTAGAATCAGTGGCTGGGGTAGCGGGTAGTCAGCTTGGCAGGTCCTTAACATGGGGCTTAGGGCAGAGCTGGGCTGCTGTTTCCCGTTCTGCCTCCCACCTGGCAGATTCGTACTCAGTAGTGTCCCCTTCCCTAAGGTTTCACTTTCCCTGGTCTTGGTTACCTGTCACCACCCTTGGCCTTAAAGTATTTAAATAGAAAATTCCAGAAATAAACAATTTGTGAATTTTAAATAGCTTTTACCATAGAATATTTTTATAGTTGTTCTATTTTATTGTTAGTTATCGTTCATCTCTTACTCTTCCTGATTTATAAATTAAACCCTATCATAGATAAAAATGCATATGATTAAACAGTATATATAGGGTCCAGTACTGTCCTCAGTTTTAGGCATTCACTGAGGGTCTTGCGGTGTCCCTGCTGCGGGTAAGGAGGGGACTACTGTACCTTAGGGGAAAGTGATGTGGAGCTAGGTCTTTTCTGCCCTTCTGACTCAAAGTGACAGGTATTTTTAAATCACATATCCAGGATATGACCTGTATCAACAAGTGGGTCTAAGTGCTAAGACACTAGTGAGGAAGAGAAGGCTCCTGAGAACTTTTTAGGCTCTTTTTGCTGTGGGGTTCAGGCCTATAGCTCGTAGAAGGGCTCAGCATCAAGCACAGTACATTGCTAATTAGAGGCCAGATCTGATTAATGACTTTCTGTGGGTTTCAAGAATGAAAACTCGGGCTGGGGATTTAGCTCAGTGGTTAGAGTGTCTGACTTGTAAGCACAAGGCCCTGAGTTCGATCCCCGGCACCACAAAAAAAAAAAAGGAATGAAAACTCCATTTGGAGATATAGATGAGGCAAGCTGGTAATCACTGAAGTTGGGGATGGGCAACAGAATCAATTGCACTATATTCCTTCTACTTTTGAGTATTTTTTTTTTCGGTGCTAGGGATTGAACTCAGGGCCTTGTCCTTGCAAGGCAAGCACTCTAAGCACTGAGCTAAATCCCTCTAACCACTGAGCTAAATCCCGAGCCCCTTGAGTATGTTTGAAAATTTTTCACAGTACAAAGTTTTAAATCCCATTTAGAACAAGGGACCACTTGGAAGCCAAGGGCTGCTTGGGGCCTGCAGGGGGATGGGGCACTTCAGCCTGCCTCCAAGCAGGATCTTTTCATCTTTTCCTTTGCCCCCTGAGAGCCTCTGAGTTACATATGGCTGACAGCTGAATTTGAAGACTCTTTCCAAAACTTCTTTCATTTTTCAAATGTGAGGGTGATCTGACTGTGACATCTGTCACCCCATTAATCACCAGGGTCAATTGGCTGATCTGGCTGGCTAGACGGGTGTCCCCTTCCTCCCTCACTGTTCCACATGTGTCTCTCCTGAAGCTGTGGGCTTGGTGGAAGAGGACGACCTCCACGGAGAGAGGAGGACCGTTTCCTCCGTCAAGGGTATGCGAGTAGCTGCGCTCCCCCGCCAGAACCTCCAAACAAGCTCTCAATAAAAAATCCTTTCAATCTTCTATGTGTCTGACTTTTTTTGAGTTAGGTCCCACTATATAGTTCAGGCTAACCTTGAGCGACCCTCCTGCCTCAGCCTCACGAGTGCTGGAATTACAGGCCTGTACCACCATGCTTGGCTTGATTTTGGTTTTTGTTTGGCTTCCATGTAGGCTCTGAAAGTCTATTTCTTCCCAACTGTCCCTCTTCAACTCTTTTGAACTGTACCTGGGAATACTGACAGGCCTGTTTGCCTCTCTGATACTTCTTGGTGCTCCACCTTGGGGAGATCCCACCCAGCAGTCCTGGCTTTCCCCGGCCTTTTCCCATATGGCAAGGGCTAAGAAGACCAGACCCTGTTCCCTGATCTACCTTGGAAAAGATGTAGAGAACATCCTGCCTGTTCTTGGCTCAACTCGGCCCATTCCCAGCTCCTTTTTTTTTTTTTTTTTTTTTTTTTTTGGTGCTGGGGATGGAACTCAGGGCCCTGTCCTTGCAAAGCAAGCACTCTAACCACTGAGCTAAATCCCCAGGCCCCTTCCAGCTCTTATATGATTCCATTCCCCAACATTTCCATAGCACCCCTTTCATCTAAAAGGCCAACTTTCTTCTCAGGAAGCAGAAAAGTCTAGTAGGTGCGGTCTCCAGGGCACAGGAGACTTGCCACTGTTCTTCAGCTCAGCATTCTGGGTGCTGTGCTGTGAATCACCACCCTGCACTCCTCCCACTAAGAGACCAAGACTAATGGTCTTTGCACTCTCCTTAGGTCACAAAGGACGTAGCCAAATCTCCTCTAGAGTTGGGTAGTAACAGTTTCAGGTAAGGAATGTGCCTTCTGGGAGCTGGCGGAGCATGTCATCATGAATTTTCCAGATACAAAATGCCTTGGTTTGCATATGTACAGGCGGCGTGCAAATCTATCAGGTAAGAATAAAGGAGTTACTTACATAAGCTAGGGGCTGTTTGTCCTGGAGCAGTAGGAACTTGTGATTCTGTTCCGGCCCAGCATACTCAAGGACAAGAGCAAAGTGCTCAATGTACCTTAAGGAGAGACGGTCCTGTAGTGTCACCATCACATCCTACAGAAGAAAAAGAGCCTTGAAAGGTGATCTGTTCTTGCTCTAAGCTGTTGTAAGTACCTAACTTGTGGAGGGGGGATTGAAAACAAAGCACAACAGTCCTGTGGAGCAGGCTGAGACGCTAGCCTTGATGGTGGCCCAGGCTCTGTGCTCCAAGATGAAAAGGGGCCCACGAGTACTGCCCAAGACACAGGGCATGGAGGTGGCTGCTTGTGTTTCACCAGGCAGGCATATGGCAAAAGAAAGCTGTGTCTCTCCCTTCTTCCTTCCAGTCAACAAATTAGTTCCTCAGTGCCAGGTGCCATGTTGGTTCTTCCCTCATCTTCTCTCCTAAGTCACAACGTCCCACTCTGATTTGTCTGTCAACTCTTTACTTAAGCATTAATGAAAGCAAAAGGTACACTTATATAATTAACAATATACTATTTCTAGATTCATAATCTAAATCAAATGACTTGAGTTACTGGTAAAATGTGCATTTTGGACCATAGCTGGCTTTTACAGACGATCAATTTAGCAACTTGAAAAATGTGTCCACGCAGAGGAACTATGTCACGTGTCTGGTGTACAGTCATAAATCTGACTACTTCTGGGCTCTGTCTGCTCTGCTGCCCTACTTTTAATACTAGGGCGTCTGGAAACACATTGGTGGGGGCTGCCCAAATGTCGGTTTTGAGACTTCTGCTATTTATTTGCTGTGACTTGGGCATATTCTCTGTATTCCAGTGTGTGTGTTCATGGAGTCAGCAGTTCTCAGCCCCCCAAAGCTGGAAAGAAGCAGGTGTGGGAACACAGAGCTCTCTGACCGTCAGAGCTGCCAAAGAAGCCCCTCAGCGAACGCTGAAAGATGTTTAGCCATTCAGATGGGAGGCTGGAAACTGGTGGGTACTTGAGAGGCTCTCTTTGTGTTATCCAAGTAGTCACAGAGGTGCTGGCCAGCGCTGCCAGAGCTCTGGCAGGGACAGATGAAGTTTTCTTTGCAGTTCAGCTGCAGCGGGATTGTGAACGGCCAGGCCAGCAGCTGCCAACTGGTGTTACAAGTGTAACAGCCCCCGTGCCAGGCTGTCAATTCACCCAGGTACCTCTCTGGGACGAATGGCTTGGCAACTCGTCAAAGTTCCAATCAGTAGCCAGTGTACCCCTCCTGAAGTCAGAGTGACATCATGAATGAGAGGGACACTGCTGTCCTGCAGAGCTGAGGCTAGAGGGAGGCTGTGAGGGTGGTGATGACGGGAGGTAGGAGAATGTTCGGAGAAGCCTCCGAGGGGAGAGAGAGGGTGGTAAACATTCCAGTGTGGAGACAGAATCTACAGTAGGCAAACAACCCGCGAACAAATACCAGGGTACAAAGAGATAGCCCCCATCCGAAGGAAGGACATTTGGATCTCCCCTGGGTGGCACGGTTCTGTTTCAAAGCCCCCTCCCACAGCCTGAGAACGTCAGTAGCCAAGAGACAATCCCGTGGCTCCCTAAGGAGTGCACTTTGGTCCTAGGTCCTCTTGGAAACCCACCTAGGCCTGAGCCCACCAAAGAAACTCTCAGTTCAATCAACACGGTATAGGCACACTGTACTGCAACTAAATGCTACCAGAACTCTGGGCAGGGTGACACTTCATCATTCAGGGTTGGTCTCACCCCCTCCAGAACCTCACCATCTTTGATCCCGAGGTACTAAAAGCCAGTAGTGTGACAAATCACTGGGATGACCCAAAACACCCTCAGACAATTGCAAAAGCTCTCTGGGAGTATGTGGTACCAACGCTTGTAGAAAACCACTGGCAAAGCCCATTCGGAGCACCTGATAACTCCTCCTCACCAAAGTTTCCTGGCCCAAGGAGATCTTATGTCTAGGGTCATCTTGTCCCCAGCGTGGGAACATCAGGATGCCTGTGGAACAAGGTAGGTTTCTTGGGTAGGTACGGTAGCTGCCCAGCAGTTTGGGGAGCATTGGTTGCATTAAAACATTCATTCTGGGGTTGGCATTCTCTTTCTGGAGAAAGTCCAGGAAAAGTACGAACAGATACTTCTGTCCCAGAGCACAGTGAATTTGGGCTAAATTGTATCGTCACCTCTAATCCTCAGGACTAAGAGAATTGCTAGGACTTTTTGAGGCCCGGCTGAGCTGCTAAGAATCACAGTTCAGTACTGTAATTGCTCTGCCTGTGAAAAGAACAGCCAAAGGGGCTGTGGCCGGACTTTTCAAATCTTGGTTCAGTGCATAAGATCTGGTTGTTATTTAAAAAGCAAGGCATGGCTAAGCTAATCTCAACAGATTGCATTTGCTGATTTCCATGTGCAAACTTTTGTAGGTGTTATTGTATTAATATAAATCACTCTTGCTTTATAAATGGCTTAATGATCTTCAAACTTCTCAGCTCCTAGAAGTCCTGGAGGACCCCGTGTAACACGCACATAAAGCAACTGACAAGCAGACATGCACCCATGTGCCCACACATGCATACACATATTTTTGCAGTTACTAGCACATGCAAATTCCTCCCCAGCCTCATGTGAGGACTGTGTTTCTGCAGCCTCATGGAGCATCAGGAGGTCAAAAGCCACCCTGCTCTGGCAGTGAGGGGCCACACACATTCTCAGAGGAACATGGGACCAACAGCTGACCTAGGTGAGCAGACTCTGCATGTACCTTAACAGTGGTCCGGCCATCAAAAGTGAATGACTTGATCTGCCCATTTTCTAAGAAAACCTTCAGGACGTTGGGGATGAGGAGGAGGGCTTCCTTCTTCATCATTTTCTATGAACAGGCAGGGAAAGGAGCGGGCTCATTTAGAAGGAAGAGGGAAGCCACGGGATGGTGTGGCAAGGAAGAAAGAGATGGTGAAGGAGACAGGGAGCCGAAGGGGTGGGAGGACAGAGACAGAAAAAAAAGTAGATCAGTAATAATGCTATGTGGAGACCAGAACCAAATTCCCCAAGAAGAGACTGGGCTGCATCACAAGTCAATCCTTCGTTTGACATTACAGTGCACTTGCACTCTGCTGGGTTCAAAGCACCACTGCTTCGAGCTGTGCTTAGCCTATGAAGACCACACCATACAGCCTGAAGGGCCCACAAAAGGTCCCCTTTGAGCCCACCTCACTTACCTCAGCCTGTCTCCCGATGCCTCCCATTCCATCAGGCCCTTCACAAGCTGAGGCCACTCCTCTGTCTGCCTCTGCTCTGCCATTCCTTCCCCTGCACAGCATGCTGGCCTTTTCCCTCCCTCCCTCCCTCCCTTCCTTTCTTCCTTCCTCTCTTTTTTCTGTAGTGGGGACTGAACCCAGGGCCTTCACGCCAAGCTACATCCCCATCCCTTTTTTATTTTTTTACTTTGAGACAGGGTCTAAGTCACTAAGTTGCCAGGCTGAGCTTGAACTTGTGATCCTCCTGCCTCAGCCAACCAGAAGGCTGAGATTACAGGAATGTGCCTCCATGCTCAGCTTCCAGGCCCTGCTTTCCTCTCTGGAGTCATGCCTTACCATTTCTAGTACCTTTGCCCCTCTCGTGCCTCCCTTCCGAGAATTGGTCATTGTTCACGGACTCTCATTCCCTGCAGTATGCTCAGCATCTCCGACCCTGAGACACTAACATGTAGCGTGACAAATCTTTGGGATGACCCAAAACACTCTCAAATATTTCCAAAAGCTCCTGGACAGTTGGCGGCATCAACCCTGATTGAAAACCACTGACAAGGCCCATTTCTGAATACCTGCTAATTCCTTAGCGTAAGTTTTTCTGACTCAGGTAGGGTTTTTTTTTTTTAATAGAATGGCACATACTAATTTCTCAATAAACATTCATTAATTAAAGGCCATTCCTTCTGCCTTCCCCTTTTCCTTCTTGCAAAACTTCTGTTCATCCTTTAAAATTCAGCTCAAATATGTATTCTGTAAAGCCTTGGTCCAATATCATCAGATACTCAGGACCTGGTCTTCCCATGTGTTCATATAGCAATTTATACACACCGTTCTCAATGCTTTCCTATTTTTGAAGAACATTTATCATTCCCAAACTGTAAACTCAGAGCACAACCACCAGATCTGTTCATCTTTGTAGTCCCAACAATAAACAGAGTTCCTGGCACACAGTCGGTACCCGATAAGTGGCTGCTCAATGAATGAGCAGTCGGTGCTTAATGTGTGATTAGACTCGTGAGAAGGCGGTAAGCACTTCCCTGGGACAATAGTATCAGTTCTACAGGAACTCATAGACCACACAGAAGATAAGATCCCTTAATTCAGTGGATGTTCAGTGAACCTCCCCTCTACACTCAGCACTATGTGAAGCCCCCAGGAGGACTGCAACAAAAATAGAGGACTTGAGTCCAGTCTTACAGTCATCTGCTATAGTGACCACACACACACATACACACACAAAAAAATAGAGGATTTGAGTCCAGTCTTACAGTCATCTGCTATAGTGACCACACACACACACATACACACACACACACA
>PVJO010015296.1:0-45401 GCA_004026905.1 Hystrix cristata | reverse complement strand
ACTTTGGGACCTTTGCCAAAGGAGAAGAGACCTCTCATGGTACATCCAGATGGTCACAGAGAAAGCCTTGCAGCCTGGGCAAACCACTGGACTTTTGGCCAATAAGGACTCTAAGGACAGATGCTGTGGCCCTCACTGTCCTGCTCCTATTAAGCACTGTGTCCACCTGCAATGACCTTGATCAAGCCCACTTCTTAGAAACTCAAATGGTGTCCCACAGTGCTCCTTTCCACCCAGCTGCCTGACAGCCCATGTGGCTGGTCCACTCCGCACCCAGTCTGGGTTCAGCAGAGTTCCTGGTGCCGGCTCCCTTCATTTTTCCTTCTTTACCAGCCTCTCCTTAATTCCAGCTCATACCTACATTGCCTTCCACCATGATCTGTATATTTATTCTTTTATTCTTTCCTTTTATAAGCTCTCTGAGTGTGGCTTTAATGTTATCCTAAATAAGCACAGTGTGCACTGGCACACAAATGCACACCCACACTCACGGGCAAGGAGGAATTTCCCTTCTGCCTCAGGGTAAGGAGGGCTAAGTCTTCAGAAGCACAATGGCTGGCAGGAGAAATGTTTGTATTTCATCTTGGGGAAGGTCACTTTCCTGTCCATAAGAGAAATTGACTTCTAATGCAGCAAAGAAAGAGCCAAAAAGTAAGTTGAATTGTTGACATTAAAAAAAAAAAAATCAGGTTGGACATAAATATTCCCGGGCATATCCATGGAAGCTCCAGCCAAAACAGCTTCATTACTGCCGGCTCAGAAAAGGGCTGGGGTCCTCTGAGGTGGGCCGGCAGGACCGCAGAAACCACCAGGGAAATAGCAGGACACCAAAAGAGGCGTCACCTGGTGGACCCCACCAGGCTGTCTACCTCAGGGCACTTACCTCAACCTCTGCTGCTTTTTCCAGCTTGCTGGATTGAATGGCCTGATGAGAGTCTACAGCAAGCTCTGACAGGCAGCTAGTGAGCTGTTCAGATGTTCTTGGAAGACACTTCTTTGAAGAGGCTGCTTAAGGGAACAGAGGAAAGAGGAGAGGCACATAGAAAGCCTTTGCTATGCAGGCTTCTCGCTTAAAGTTGAGATTTGAATTCCCATCAGTAGGCAGCCACATACAAATGTGCACATTATTCTCTCCAAAAGAGCGCTCAGCTCAAGTGGTAAAGTTGAGCTGAGCTCCAAGCCTGCCACTGGGCTGCTTTCACCCCAGTAGGGCCCCATTTCTAAAAGCACTGAAGGGTTGGCGACTCCTCCTGACCAGTTCTCCAAGCCTCACAGTCTCTAAGCTCTCCTGCTCTGAAGAAGGGTGGAGCAACAGAAAAAACGCAGCATGGTCACCACGTTCGTGCTTTGCCTGCTACCTCCCTTACTCCTCACTTAAGACAGTGGCTGCTTGAGACTAAAGGTAGCCAAGGAGGCCGCACTGTCCAGGAATCTGCTTCTTGTTTAGTCAATGCTGCCGCCCACCTGGGTGACCACGAGCTAGTGGCCTGCTCGGATTCTTCATTCCCGAATGAGCTCAATGCCAGTCCTACCTACCTCAAAGGCGCTATGATAATGACACAGGTTCTCTGCCTTCTGGTCTAGTTCCTATGGCTCTCGGCTCTCAAGCTAGAGAAAGCCAGAGGAACAATTGGATCAACCTCCATCTCCTTCTCTTTCCCCATCCTTCCCATCTTCCAGTCTTCTGGCAGGTGATGACTCAGTGCTTTGCCAAAGTATTCACACCTTGCTCCTTAAAATGTGACAGGGTATTCACACACACACACACACGCACACACATCCAGGATCACGAGTGTGGCTCTGTGCAGGCCCTGGGTCCTAAGCCATTTTTTGTCTCTCTGGAGCATGCATCTATGAAGGAAGGAGAGGAGGGCAGAGAGGAAGTGTTTACAGAGCATGCTCAAACAAGCCTGCCTGATGTCCTTTGCACTCTGCTCAAACCATTCCCTGAGACAGAGCAGGGGGAAGGAAGGCCGATATGCCCCCTTCCTTGAGGTGATCTCGGATACTGTCATCGACATACAGTGTGGTAGGTCCCTATGCCCTTCAGCCCAGGGCCTCTTGCAGGGTGAAGCCCCTGGTGAGATCATCATTCGTGTCAGCCTTCAGCTGCCAGCGGGTGCTCATAGAGCTCTTGGGCTGGAAACCCCAGGGGCTGGAGATTTAGTAGCCTATCAGGCATCAGGGCTTCCAATTTACGGTTCAGAGAAAAGAAACCCTATTAATCTGGCACCTTTTATTCCACTGTAAATCCCGGCCATATTTAACTCAACCACTACCAAGGTTCCCCCTATCTGCCAACAGCAGACCCATAATATAAAACTTGCCAGGTCACAGAGAAATTAAGATCCTGCTTAGTATTCCAAAGGTCCCTCCTGTGGCTTCCTTTCTGAAGGGTGCAGAGTGTCTCCGCTCTCTTCGGGGAACCCCTTTCCACCATGCAGTTGGGGAAAGATGCTCACTTTCCTTCCACCAAATGAAGAGCTGGGTCAGGCTACGTGTGATACCCACCTGGTGACAGTCCCTGCCTCTCACGCGGCCCTGGGAATGAAAATGATCCTCAAGTCTACAGGGCTCGAATGGCTGAATAGGACCCAGAAAAAGGAGACAGAAGGGAGATGTCTGTTTTTCTGTCTTTGTGTATGCACGTATGTATGTGTTTAGCGGGCTTCTCCTAAGGTCAAGACAGTTTTAGCTACATTTTCCTATTAAATATCACCCTGCAAGGTCTGTGTTATTATCTCCACTTGACAAAAGAAGAAAGTAAACCCAGGTGAGCAGCTAGTAAGACACAAGTAGGCCTGGAATGAGAGACTCTGGCTCAAAAGGCAATTTATTTAGAGTCAACAAGCATTCGCTAAAGACCTGCTGCTATGTGCCAGAAACTGTGCTAAGAGAAGAAGTGTAAACCTGAGCAGATCTCTGCTTCTTCCCTGTTATGGTTTAGATCTAAAATGTCCCCTAAATTCTCTTGTGAGTGGGAGGTGACTGGATTGTGGGGTGCTGCACTCATCAGTGAATTAACCCATGGATGAGTACATAGGGGAACCGCGCTGTTAGGAGGTGAGGCCTGGGTGGAGGTAGTCACTCAGGGTGTGACCTGGAAGGGTGCATTCTTGTCCCCGGCTCCTCCCTTCTCTCTCTGATTCATGGCTGTCACATCAAGCACCTTTTCCTCCACTGTACCCTTTCACCACGACGTGTCTGCCTTGGAGCCGGCCAACTGTGGGCTGAAACGTGAACCAAAATGACTCTCTCCTTCTTCAAGTTGCAAGTACCAGGTGTTGTGCCGCAGTAACGGGAAAATGACTAAGACCCGCTCAGAGGGAAAGAGACAGAAATGAAGAAATACACAACAAAAACTGTCAACGTGATGAGCGCTCCACAGAGAATGAACTGAGGCTCTCATGACAGAAAGAGGCTCAATTAGACCGAGGAGTCGGAGAAGGCCTCTGTGACGAGGAAGCGTTTAAGAAGAGGTCTGAGAGCAACAAAAAGCCAGCCCACAGAAGTGGGGAGCAGAGGAGAAAGGAATGGTCACTGGCAGCATCGCGCGGGTGGCCGTGGCTGGGAAACAGAAGGCCAGTGTGGGAAAGCTGAAGAAACGGGAGGTGGATGCGGGGCCCAAAGCAGAGGCCAGGGTGAGGAGCTTTGTGTCTACTCAAAGAGTGCTGAGAAACCACTGGAAGGGTGTAAGTGGGAGGCTGACGTGAGCTTTTTCATTGAAAAAGAACCACTGCCCATGTGGCTTGGTGGGCATGATAATATGATCAGTTTCCTGGTTAATAGTTTCAGCAAAATTCTCTCAAATAGCCAAGTAGGCCAGCTCCTCTCTGGTGTCCCCTAGGCCTTGGCTCCTGTCTTAGTTACTTCTCTCATTGCTAAGATAAAATACCTGACACCCAAAGTTAAAGGAGAAATGTGTTTTTTAGCTCACAGTTTGTAGAGGTTTCAGTTCATAGCTGGCTGGCTCCAGGGCAGGGTGGCATGGCAGAGCGGCATTGCAGAGCAGGTGGGCAGAAGGCAACAAGAAACAAGTGACAAGAGACAAGTAGCAACCTTCTCTCTGTCCCTATCAGGCTACCCACCTGTAGGGGTAACACTCACACCCAGGGTGGAGCTGCCTTAATTTTAGCATCACACCAGGAATCAATCCCAGCATCACATCCTTGCTCCCAGCAGCACACACCCTAGATCCAGCCACCCCCGAAAAGCCCCACCTATGAGTGCATGAGGCTTTGCGGGGACATCTAGATACAAGCTATAACAACTCTTCAAATTCTTGCCAACAAGCTTCCCATCAGGCAAAGAAAACCCTGAGCTCTAAACATAAAAACATGAAGGGTAAGAATCTGTTAAGCCTGTGTCAGCCCTGACATCTCAGAATCGGTTGACCAGATAAGCTGTTCCAAGCTCACAGATCAAAACATGGACGTGCTGATGAGGGAGGACCCAGAAGAGGACAGGCCCAGATCATGGGCTGTTCCAGGAATCCCTCAAAATCCTATAGCCCTCCTAATTCCCAAACCTTACTCTGGTGTGTTTGAAACCACTGAGAAGTTAAATAATTTCCCATCTCTTAATACAAACTGACAGTCATAAATAAGTTCAAAGTCTACCACTCAGGCCTTGGAGGCTACTGGAAGGCGTCGCTCTCCTTCTGTCTCTTGGGCATCCGTTCATCTTCGTCTCCTCACAGGTTTGCTTAGAAATGACACTGGACCACTGGACCATCCACGGTAGAACTACGAGGAGTTTCCTCAGTTGGTTATCTGGGAGGGCCCAGGATGTGCGTCAATGAACATGGCAGTGCCCTGGGCACCTCCTGTGGCCATCTAGAGGCCCACAGGGTGGAATCCTTCCTGGGGAGTTTTTTGCAGTATTGCACAGGTCAACGCCTCCCCCAACAGTTCACAGCTCTCTACTCTTCTCAAAATGTGAGTTATTTGTCCCTAAAAGCCTTCCAAGAAGACAGGAAGGACTGGGGGCCTTTCTTTTTTGGAAACGAGGAACTAGACAAGTTTAATGACTTGAGAAGGATCATAAACCAGTAAGGTGTAGAGCTTGGATTTGAATCACGTCCTCTGAGTTCAAGCCCTTGAGCCTTTTCAGTGATAACAATCAGTTGTCCCCAAAATGAGTAGCAAGGACCCCTTTGGCAGCCGTGGGAGACCCTGGTGGCAGAGAAGCGTTGGGCGAAGCACCATGCGTAAAATGAAACACTGTGTTCTGGGAGGAACTTAATTGATCTGATTTATCTCAACATGAATAAGGAACTACCAAGGACTTCACAGGACAAGGAGTCCTGGCTTTATTGTGCTCTCCCCGAGGCAGGTTTTAAAAAACTATACAAGCTGGATTTTTATCTCTTGATGCCTATCCTGTAGATTAATCGGTCTCTGAGCACACTGACCCCCTTCCAGCATCACACAGAAGGGAGGGACCGAAGCTGTTTCTTAGTGTGGGGAGGAGGTGAAAGAGAAGGAGATGGGGATTTGGGATGGAATTTCTGTTTGTTCCTGAGCCAAGTATGCTTATCCCACTCGAGGCCCTTCTGGGAAGGGAGCAGAATTAGCTTTAAGGGGCTTCAAAGAAAAATCACAACTGATTGGCAAGTCTGAATCCATCCAAGGTGGGGTGAGTCACGGGGTGGGATTGGGAGGTGATAGAGATTTTTAACACCTCCCAGGGTAAATGTTTCTGGCCCAGTAAGTTAGAGATCCTTGAACACTAAAGTAGATTTGCATAAAACACATTCTATTTTATTTAAAATCAAGCTTCCTAGATCCAGCCCCAGAAACTCTGATCAGGAGGCGTGGGTGGGGTGAGGCAGGAGAATCTGCAGGGCCTGAGCCCTACAAGGGCCCCAGATCATTCTAAGAAGGTGGTCTTCACAATCATCTTCCCATCAGACTTGACTGCCCAGACTAGATCCAAGGCCAGCATTTTCAGATTCCCCTCCTCGTATCTTCATAACACTTTGCCTTGACAGAGAAAGGAGAAGCCAACAATCCCCACAACCCCTCTGTGCCCAGAGCAGAGCTATTGCTCAGCCATGTTCTGTCCAGGACACTCCCGCTTCCTGGCCTGACTTCCACTTGCAGGTTTTCCCTGCCTGAGATACCCTCCGACCTAGTTCCTTTGGTGCCTCCCTGAGATTTATAGGATACACTGGATAGGAAGGGAAATGAGACCAGGACTGAGCAATCATCTGGAAAGGTGGGGAAGTGTTCTTCAAGATCTACGGTGGGGTTTCTGGGAGAGGTAGATGGCGCAGGTAAACCCATCCTGTTGACAGCTAGATCCAGAAGTCTCGGTTGAACAGGCCTGAAGGGGACCTCCAGGAGGACAGCAAAGAGTCGCTGAGACTGTGGCATCAAACGTATCACACACACGGACACTCAGAGCGGCCAGACAGTGGTAGGAAGTGGCAGGCTGAAGAAGACCATAATCTGGGTGCTGTGTGCTGCAGTGAAGTGTGGTCGCAACTAGGAGGTCTGCGGTAACAGCAAGCCATGAGGGTCAAGGGCTGGCCAAGGAGTGAAGCTGACGCATCATGGTGGGAAGCAGGAGTGAATGGCAAGACCATGTTAAGCCGGTCTTCCTGCTGGAGCTAGAGGAAGGGTGGGAGGAGAAAGGGAAACAAGCAAAACAAGGGAAACAAGCAAAACTTCCTAAGAGAGTGCTGCCAAGAAGTGGTCCTGTGGAGTGGAAGCTGGGTGTGAGCAATACAGCATCATGCGGTAGTTTAGAATCAGACATGTCAGGGTGCTAGCCATGCAACCTGAGAAGCTCATTTTACCTCCCTTTGCCTCAGTTTCCTCATCTCCCTCTGCCTCATGGTGTGAAATGGAGACAAGAGCAGTGCCTACCTTATAAGATTTGATAAATTAATGTAAGGGTTTGATAAATGAATATATGCTGGGTGATTACCGCAGTGCCTGACACATGCTAAGTATTCAATAAATGTTAACTATTATTACTCATATTAATTTTAAAAATTAATGCACGGACAGAGTAATCCAGAAAACATTTAGATGTGAGGAAAAATGACTCAGCAGTTTTAACAGAAACTGACTCAGTGCCCACCCATCCCTTTTTCTCTTCCCGAGCGCATGGGAAAAATTGTATTTCTCAGTTTCTTTGACCAGTTCATTGGCTCTTTCATGAGCTGAGACCTTTGGTGAAGCGATTTTGATGTTTTCTGAAGAATACCTGCCAGGTACAAGAAAGCAAAGGTGCTGTAGAGGCTGAACGAGTGCAAAGAGAGGCTCTGGCCATCTTTGCACTGTTGCCCTCCTAAACTCCACCTGCAAGCAAGGCTCAGGGCCTCCAGATCACCGAGAGGGGGGTTATGGTGGCTTTTCATGGTTTCTGTGGTCTTTGTCTATGGTTGGCTGGCTCCATTGGCCAAGACCTGTGGCAAAGAAGGGAGGGAAGTGGGGAGGAGGAAGGGGAAAACTGCTTACCTCATGGCGTCCAGGAAACAAAGATAAAAGGAAAAATCAGAGAGGAAGAGGCTAGTAACAGATATAGAACCCAAGCTCATGGCCTGTATGAGTTCCCTTCCTAGAGCCAATGGTTTGCAAGAGAGGAGATTTAATACAGGACATTTGCAAGTTGCAACATTTACACACACAAGTCAAATTCAGGAAGAGTGCAGATCATCTATCACACGCTGGAGACCCGAAAGATCCACTCAAGGGCTGGGAGCCCACAGCAATGTCCCATGTTCATCAGTGTCTGCACTGAAAGGCTGAAGAAATCTATCCTGGAGCCAGGGTATGATGCTCGCAGCAGAGATGAAGATCGAAGGGCCCCTGAAGCAAACAGCAACCATCCTCGACAACAGCAAGGCCCGAGCTCCTTCTGCAACGAGAACAGCCGAGTTCACCTCACGGAAACCAGCTGCAGAAGAGCTTCTCCTGGGAAACAGCCGCCTCCCATCTTCTACTCCCATTCTCTTTTATGTGGTGTCAGCAATAACCTTCAGGCAGATCTCGCCTGCCCAGAACCATAACTCAGCTCAGCTGGGCGTTCCTGCTCAGGTTGACTGTATCAGTCTGCCGCATGGCCCCATAATCCACTGCCTCCAACTAGGCTTCACTTTCTGCTTCCACCACCTCCCAATAATGCCATCAAATGATGATCACATCAGTGGATTACCCCACTGACAAAGTAGAGCCCTTCTGATAAAGTCACCCTGCAAGCCCATCTTCTGAACACATGAGCTTTTGTGGGGACATTTTAGATCTAAACTATAACAGGTTTGATAGCAGACAACTCAGACAAGGTCTCAATCTCCCTGGAAGATTGTCATTAAAATTGCCTGTAGCAGCGAGGAAAGTGGTATACAAATGTAATGGAGGTCTATTGCTGTGTCCCTTTCCTCACTGCCCTGTGGTTTGACCAACGCTGGGCAAGACCTATACTTGTAGGTGTCCTCACTTCCGTTATCCTTATAGTGGAATATCACACCTCTTCCTAAGAAGCTACTGAAAAAAATATATGTGATTTCTAAGAATGTACAGGATAAGTATATTTTAAACAATGTATATTCTTGCCCAAATGTGAGAAAACTCTGCTGAGAGCTTCCCTTCTGGAGGTCCTGGAACCCACACTGACCTGCGACAGCTTCAGCTGGCCTTAAAGTTTATCAAAGTAAACAAGGCTGAAAATACCTTTCAGGACAAACCCCAGGCAGTCGGGAATCACTAGCCAGAAGTGTTTCTCTCAGGGTCGTCCTGAGGCCCTGCTGTTCAAGCTCCTGGCTGTGACCCAAATTCCTTAAAATAACCCCCAGCTGCCCTCACCTTCACTCTCCTGACCCTTCGCAGGCGCAATTGATGGGGCACTCTGCAGCGTGCCCTCCTGCATTACTCTAAGGTGGGGTTCGAGGACCAGCAGTACCTGTGTCCAGAGGACAATCAGTAAATGCAGCATTGGCCCAAAGCTCTACCTCTGAATCAGACTCTAAATGCTAACACCCCTCCTAGACGACACAACGCGCAGGAAAGCTGCGGGCACACTGGCTTAACATTCCCACCTGCGTGCATCCTTTCACTCTGAAAATACCGACTGCTGTGCACTGACTCCCAGGTAGGTGCGGGAGCTACACAGCTGAGCCCCCAGAACAGCAGGGAGATGCCTATGTGAAATCCTCTCGCTACGAGGTGGGGTACAGGCTAATAAGAAGCGGCAGAGAGGTGCCCCAGACAAGTCGATGCAGTAGAACATGAGAAATGCTTGCTGCAATGCCAGAGACTTGTGTGAACATGGGAAGAGTTAAATTGGCGTGAGCAGCTAAAGCAAACTCTACAAAGGAGCCAGTGCTTGGGCTTGGCATTGCAGGATGAGTAAGAACGGGACGGGTGGAGCAGTGAGAGGGTGAAATTGCTGGCCAAGGGATAGGAGTGATGGACGTCACAGCAAGAGGAGGCCTGTTTGCTCTTGGATGCAAACCAAGCTCTGCCCTCACTCTGGGAACACTCTCCTCCACTGGGCACCCTGCCAACAATCACTGTGCGCCTGGGGCAGGCTCTGCTCCTACCTGGGCCTTATCTCCATCTCAAACTTGTGACTTGGATCAGTACTTGGAGATTTTCAAAAGGTAAAGAGTTCTTCCAGCCGTCTGCAGTGGCTAAAGGAAAGGGAAGAGGCCAGACTCGGGCCCCCGCCATTGGAATGTCCGCCAACTGTGTTTGTTTCCAGTGTTGCGCATCTGCTTAGCTTTAGATGGAGGAGAAGGAGAGAGCTTGCCTAGCAAAAGAGCTTGCCTAGATGGAGGAGAAGGAGAGTGGAATGGACTGAATTCCACATGTTCATGTTCGGGACCAGAATATATCACCCCAAGTAGGACTGTGAAGGGGTTCTGGACGTGCCACCCCAAATAATGCTACTTGCATTTACTTATTTTGAGCCAAAGGCACTTGAACTGCAAATGCAAGGAGAGGTTTTTATAAACTCTGCTTAGTGGCTAAAGACAGCCTCCCAAGGAACTCAAGCATCATAAATCCCTTCCCGGGGAGTTTCATCAGCCAGGCAAGATCAGAAGAGAGGCAATGAAAAGTCAGCACCACACCTACACAAACCTTGTCACGAACGATCACGTCTCTTCTCCAGACCCATTCATCTTTCCTAAAACTCACCTGTTCTCCCCTAAGTGGCCTACACCCCCTCTCTTCTTCCACTAGGACATTATACAGCTCTCAAATCTCACCACTCTGGTGGATGTTCATTTTCCCCCTGTGATGCCCCCATGCATGTGATACTAAAAATAATAAATGTGTGTCTCTGTTCCGCTGTTGATCTCTCTCTTGTCAGCTTACTTCACAGACCCAGCTATGGAACTCAGGCATCCTTCTTGTCCTACAGCTCACAAACAGGAAAATGACTAAAGGTGTCCAGGCACCACCAACACCCGATGCTTATCTAGTTTTTAACAACAACTCTCCACATTAACGGCTCTCTACCCAGCTTGGACTCGCAGCCTGACGGCCAGAGGTTTTCCCTAACTGTATGTCCTAGAGCTATAATTTTCAGACTTTTTTTTCTTTAACAAAATTCCTTTCTGAAAGAAAATCATACAGCAGGAATTGGGGCTTTAGCTCAGTGGTAGAGCGCTTGCCTAGCAAGCACAAGGTCCCGAGTTCGAGCCCCACACCTCCCCACAAAAAAATCACATAGGAAAGACGTAATATGGAGAGCAAGAAAGGAAACAGGTTTCTGGGCAGACTAAAAACTAAATCTTCACTATCAGCTAATACTTTGCTTCCTGCAGAGTCCTTTTGTCCCTATCACAACCATCTCAGCCCTGCCAGAGCCCCAGGATTCAGTGGAGAAAGGACTGACTCTGTGCAGGGAGATGGAGGCGTGCCCCGGGGTGAGTCCTGGAGCTACAGGAGGGAAAAGCTTCCCTAGTGGAAGGTGTCACGAGGGCTGGGAGCAGAGTCCTACCAAAGCGGGCAGGGCTGGAGTGCTGCACCTGCAAGCCAAGGGACATCCAAAGACAAGTCGGTCCAAAGTCTCATTGGAAAGACTGACTGATTTTGGACTTCCAGACTCCCCAGAACCATGAAATATCAAAGTTTCTGTTATGTTAAGCCAGCCAGTATCTGGTGCTCTGTTACAGAGACCCTAGGTAATTAATGTGCTTGCTATGGCACTAACAGTAGGTTTTGCTGAAGCTAGTCAGGCCTGGGTGTGGACACAGACAGCTGGTGCCACTGAGCCAGCCCAGATCTCTCTGTCCAGCTGGAGCACCCTGCATCCTCTGTGGTGGCAGCAGAGCAAGCCAATCACATCCTTTTACTGGAGCCACATAAATACAGGAGAGAAGGTGGGGGGAGGAGAGAGGAGAGAGGAGACAGACTAGCATCCAGCTCACCCCGAGTCACTCTTGGCAAAGGGAATCCAGTCCCAGTCACATCTGCGACCATGAGGAAGAGGCATCCACCACAGAAAAGAGATTTTACAATAACAGAGGGGTGTAGGAAGGATTCCCCCAGAAAGGCACGTCGTATAGGCAACCCGCAGCAGGGCGAAGCATCCCCTTGCCTTGCTGTGACCCAGACTCCTTTGCTCGCAGGCAAGGAGGAGGGTGTGTAAGTAGATGAGTGCAGGAAGGAGGGAGGGACTACAGAACACCCAACCACCCGGGATTACCAGGACTGAGTGTGTCCCTGAGACACAAGAATCAGTTCTAAATTTAGGGCGATTGGGGACACACCAGGATGAGATGTCACCTAAAAAGAAAGTAAAAAAGAAAAGTGGAAGAAGCAGGTTTTGCCCAGAGGGAGACCTTGCCAGTCAGCCCCTAGCACACATTTTCGAAAAGGGTCTACCAGACTGTGGTGCTCCTGCATCCCTGCCAGACAGACTGTCAGTGGATGTGGAGAAACTGGTGCTCAGGGTTACTCAGGACATCTGCTCTGTACAGGGACTCTTGGGACAAGAACGTAGGTGAACCAAGGATCTTTCCGCCTGATGCTAATGGCTTCCTCTCACTATATAGCCGCAGCTACAATTTTCATACTTTTTTTCATTAGCACAATTTCTCTCCTAAACAAAGTCACGTAGGACTTCGTAAGAGTAGAGTAAACATTCAGGGCTGGTTTGCACCCTGTAATGCCAGCACTCTGCGAGGCTGAGACAGGAAGATCACAAGTTCAAGCTCAGGCCTGGGCAACTAAGCAACTTCGAAAGACCCTGTCTCAAAAATAATTTTTTTAAATTATTTTAAAGGGCTGGGGATGTAGCTCAGTGTGAAGGTCCTGGGTTCAATCCCTAGTACTGAAGGAAAAAAGAGTAAACAGGGGTTGGGGGTTTAGCTCACTGGTTAGAGTGCTTGCCTTGCAAGCACAAGGCCCTGAGTTTGATACCCAGTACCAAAAAAAAAAAAAAAAAAAAGAGTAAACAGTCTGTAGGGCTTTGCTCCACCCAGAAATCCTCTACAAAGAAAGAAAGCTTCACACAAATGCATGGAGGGACCTCCTGGCCCAGACAAGCTGGGCCATTGTGATCCTCAGCCTCAAGAGACCCCTAAAGGGGGAGAATCTGATGCCCCATCCAGAGAGATGCTTCTCATTCTCTCCTGTCTTCCACCTCACCTTGCCACAAATCACACAAGGGATGTTCTCAGGGATGCATGGAAAATGTCACTTACTCCTGTTAATGTCCCAGTGTCCTCCTGGAAGTACTCCACTGTAGCCTTTTCGAAGCGAATCAGGGTCACTGATTTTATCTTTTACCTCCTCTGTTGAAACTGATTTCCTTCTGAGCAGAACTCACACCCTGCTCACCTCTGAAACCCCGGTACCCAGGAGAATGCCTGGTGTGGAGGAGTTCCTAGAGCAAGGCCTGGCAAGCTAGCTAATTAATTAATGAATGAGTTCGTCAGTGGTGATCAGCGTGATCTTTTACTTTGAGTCAAGTATCTAGCATGTACTAAATCCCGTGACCCAGCACTTTTCAGACTTGTAATCTACCAGTCATTAAGCCATCTTCCCACACAGAGAGACGAGACACACAGACACACAGACATACAGACACACATACACACACACACAGAGGGAGAGAACAGCAGAGTTTACAGCCCCAGAGGGTCACCTGGGGGAGCAGTCACTGTGACCAGCTCTAAGGAAGCATGGTGGAGCAATGTCGGGTGGTGACCTGGGCTCAGAAAGGGGACACAGACACCTGTGCAAGTTATGACTGGTGATCCTGCTTCTACCCTCACCTGGTTGCTGTGGTTGTCAAAGAAGGAAAACAAAACAAACTGAGATGAGAAAAAGATCAACGGCTGAGCTCCAGCCAGAAGCTCAATAAAAACCAAACAAGATGGAATACACTGGCTACAGGAACACTTGCTTGAGCACGCAAGACAATAATCTCATCTTTCAAAGAAGGCCCTTCTGAAGCTGCAGATTTGCAGTCAGGTGGGGCAGCCTCCTGGGCCTCCATTGACCAGTCCGAAGGCTTGGTTCCCAGGTCCCCCAGGTCCCTTCTCCCAAGTCCCCCAGGCCCCCCAGGCCCCCCAGCTGGGTGGTGAAACAACGCAGGTCAGACATGTTGAACTCTTCTAAAGAGATCCCCAGAGGAAATCAAAGCCAAGACTTTTCTCTGTCTTGAAATGACTCCAAGAGCTCCAAGGACAGCTATTTTAGAAAACCCACTGAATGGATTTAAAGTTTATGAACCCAAAAGCTAATGTACCTTCCTCCAGAAAAAGCCAAGTGCTGCTGGATTTTTGATTGCATAGAAAGTCAAAGGCTCAGTGGGAAGTCGTTGGTAAATAGGCTTCTCTTCGTAATGTGCAAGCATTTCACTGCCCAAAGTTCTTTTGTTCTGAAATTTAAAATAAGATAGGCCTAATGTTTCACTGACACCCTGTGGGCATAAGAAAGAAGTGCGTTTATGTACAGATTGGATTTCCTGCTGTGGGCTAAGGACAAACTTCTGAAAACTTAACTACCTGCTGGAAGAATCCTGTGAAATAAGATTCCACATCATCTTCCGTGGACCCCTCGCACTCTGGAAGTAAGTTCCCTGGATGATCTACCTGGTCCTTAAGTCCATTTCATAAATTCCCACAATGGCGGAAGAGAGAAGATCCAACAGGAATCATCACAAAGCCAACTGCAATCTAAATTCTTGAGTTCCAGTCCCACACAGATCCTGGTCTGGCAGGGCTGGGGTTGACCTGGGAATCTGCATCGCTCTGCTAAGCAAATGGTTCTGATTTGGATGTAAATAGATCTGGGGATCTTATGTTGAGCAATACAAACTTGCCCAACCCCTCATCTGATAAATAAGGAAATTAAATCATGGAGAGATTTAAAGTTTGGCTCAAACTCACACAGTTAATTAGAAGCAGATCTGGAATCTGACAGTAGTTTCTGACTCAGACTCATTCTGTCATTTGCAATAAAAAAATAGTTGCAATTTATGGGGCATTTATTATTCACTGGACCCTGGGCTACCGATGTTGCCATATCTAATTCTTCCATCAACTCTATATCCCTGTTTTCTCATCTCACCCCATTCACAAGTCAGATTGGACAGTGGGCCTGGGCTGAGGGGATGCAGGGTGAGTTCACTGTTTCATCCTACACGGTCCATGGTAACCACCAGGAAATCGTTCACCCCACTTTATAGGCAGGGATGCTGAGGCTGAGAGAGGCACAACACACAGGTAGTAAAAGGTGGGACAAGCCTCCAGCCCAGGACATGTGACCTTAAACTGGTACTCTCAGCCACGGCCCTATTCTGCCTGGAGCAGAGATGCCTTCCTCTCTGCGCCCCTCTGAGAGTCAGCAACTTCGCCCATGGCTGTGGTGACGTCCATGTGGCCTCCGAGGACTCCACATTCAACCAGCCTCTCTTTCCTCAAGAAAGAGAAGCTTTAAATGAGGCACCCTGCAAATGTCCACTTGGACAAGGACACTTTCTTACGCTAGAGTCAGCCGGAAGATCTGGATGGGGCTGTGGCCAGAGCCCCCCAGCAAGGTTGGTCATTGAAATAAAGGAGTACAGACAGTTGTTTGACTAGGGAATATTTGGGACAAAAATTAAGGCTCTCCATAAAGATGCATCCAAGATCCAGTCAAGGAAAGCCAATTCCACGCACTGTTTAAATGCATCAGAGGCAAGAGCAAGATTATTCTCACACAACTACTCCTGTCGCTAAGCCCTGCGTTGGTTTTTTTATTGCTGTGCTACCAACTACCCTACATTTTAGCAGCTTAAAACAACACATATCACCGCACAGAGTTCTGAGGTTCCAGAGCTCAGGGGCAGTTGTGTGGCTCTGGGCCAGCATTTCCTCATGAGGCCTAATGCTCTGCCTCCAAGCTCGGGAATGAGCCCAGTCCCCCACAGTCTGGCTGCCTCAGTTTCTTTCTGCAGGGGCGGGCCTTTCTACAGGGCTGCCTCGGTGCCCTTAAGACGTGGGGGTGATTTTCCCAGAGTCGAGTGAAGAAGGCGAGAACCTACAATACAAGTGGAACTGGTCGGTACCCTAATCCCTGAAGGCACAGGCACAGGCCAGTCGTCAGCGACAATAACGCTGGACTGATGTGGAGGGGACCATGCGTGATTATGAGCAAGAGGCAGAAGCCATGGCGATGTCTTTGAGGCAAGCGGCTGCAAACTTTCCCTGCTTTGTGCCCCTCCGCCTGGTCCACGCAGGCCTGAATCCCTCTTCCGTGGGTCACACCCCACACTGAGCCCCAGGATCGCAGCGGCCGGCCTCTTCCATCCTGGAACTTTCTGTTTAACGTGAGTCGTGCATGTCAGTCAAGCAGGCACACAGCTAACGCTAGAGGCAGAACTTTGTGAAGAAGAACTTTGTGCCGTGTATCTATGATACATATGAGGGTAGAGCAGATGGTGAAAGGCGTGCAATTTGTACTGGGGAGCTAAGGAAAGCTTCAATGGAAGCTTTTAAAATCTTAAAATCAACTCTTCGAGACCAAGCAGGACAGAGATAAAGGAAGAATGGGAGAAAGACTCTCCCATCAGGGAAAGACTATGAGCACATTTACTGTACAGGGACATCTTGGCGCATCCAGCGATGCGAGAGGCAGTGCACTCAGGAGGCTGAGGACCCTGCGTTGAGCTCCTCCCTCCTGGCACAGCCTGTCCACTGCCTTCCTCTGTTCTTTCCACAGCTGAAGGCTCACCTCCTCCGTAAACTCCCACCTACTCCGACCCTCATCTCTGTCCCTTTGTCCAGTCCCGAACCACCCAATCCTAATGCCTGGCCATTTCAAAGTAGCACACTGTCCTATTTCACAGATCTGTAGTTTATCTTTCTCCGTATAATAAACTCAGTGCCAGGAACCCCAGCTAGTTTTTAGATCCGTGTGCACATTTTACAATGCATGGCAACTGACAGGTATCCAGTATGCTTGAATAAATTACCAAGGACCCATGATGGGACAGTAGACTTAGAGACCTCCCTGCATAGGGGCGCATACACATCATTGTGATTGCTCTCTAAAATGCAAACACACACACACACACACACACACACACACACACACATCTATCTGCTTTGAAATTAGGGGTGCCAGACAAGACAGCTAAAACATGATAAAAGGGACCAGGAATGTAGCTCAATGGTAGAGTGCTTGCCTAGCATATAGAGCCCTGGATTCAATTCCTAGCACTGAAATAAAGTGAAGTGAATTAAACTAAACTAAGTTAAAATTGTAAGTTTAGACCTAGCCTGGGTGACTTTAATCTAGTCAAAGATCAGGAATAAAGACTTCTTTAGAAAGATGACAAATAGAACATACATAGTTTATTTGTTCTCCTCAGAACCTTGCTAGTATTACTGCAAAGAAAAATTTGAAATATGAATTCTTGAATACAAACAAAATCGAAACAGTACAAGCAACACAATATTAGAAGCTTGGAAAACTGATAAGGAGTCATAACTTAGTGACTTACCAAACGAAAGAGTTAAACTTGAAGCTGGTACTAGACAAATCCATCAAGCAAAGTGATTTACACAGGGCAAACTCCGAAAGTTCAGGGGTTGGAAGGAGGGGACAATTCTGGAAGGGGGTGAAGTTGGAACTGAAAATAAGAGGAATTGTCTAACACTGGCTTGACGCAGTAACTCCCAGAAATATACCTTGAATGAAAAAAGCAGATGATAGATCTACACCTATTATAATGATACCATTCTTATAAAGCTCAAAACAAATGAAACCAAGGCAAATATTGTTTATGGATATACATATATACATGATTAAGGTATTTCTTAAACAGGGACAAGGTAAGTGCAAAATAGATGATGAAAATTACCTCTAGATTATGAGGATGAAGGAAACAGAGAGAGAGAAAAGGGAAACACAGATGTAGATATAAAAATATTTGCAATGTTGTACCTCCTAATTTTTGTTCACTTTATTAATACACTTCATATTTTCTGTATGGGTTAAGTCTATGTTTTTATACATAGTATTTCTATATAGTAATTTGTATAAATACTACTACTATACTTTGCAACATAAGCATCCCCCCAAAATTGGTGCATTAAAGGCTTTGTCCCCACATTGGTGCTTTTGGAAGGTGGAGGAAACTTTAGGGGGGTGGGGCTGAGTGGGAGGAAGTGATGTCATGGGGGGTGCCTTGAAGGGGATATTGGGACCTTGGCTCCTCCTCTTCCTCTCTTCTTCATATGCTGGCCACAAGGTGAGCAGCCTCACCTAATCCAAAAACAAGGCCAAATGACCATGGATTGAAACCTCTGAAACTGTGAGCCAAAATAAACCTTTCCTCTCTTTAAACTGAATATCTCAGGTCTTTTTGTTATAGTAGCAAAAGGCAGACTAACACAATCACATAATTTAAAAGTAAATAAGCAACCAGACCTCTTCCTCCAATCCACATACCTGAGTGACTATCCAACAAGAAGATGGGACTTCTAATTTCCAAGAGGAGTAAAATAGGTGTTTGAAGTGACAGATAAGAACCAGAGTTGAAGATAGGGACCATACTGTAAACAGCATGAAAGGACTATTTACATTCAGTATATGTGTATTGTGATCTTCAGGTTTGTTTCTCCAGTTTCCAGAATGCTTGCAACCAGGCCTATAACTTAGATGCTTTAAAGAACTTTCTAGGAAAATCTGGCCAGCTCAAAAGAAAAAAGCTAAAGAATTTTACACTGGAAGTTTCCCAACAAAGGACCCATCTGATCACCTTATGGCCCAGGACAGTAGTCAACAGACTCCAATTATGTGCTCACAGACCTCAGGTTACTCTTTAGTTCCTCTTCATAAATATGAGCGAGTGACCAAAGATTCCTAAAAACATTCCAAAATCAAACAAAAAATTCCTGTTTTCTTACAGGAAACAGTCAGTGCAAGGAAAATAAAAATGTTAAAGTTTTTATAACATCAATGTTCTCAGAAAGATAACAAGAGCCAGGCATGGTGGCACACGCCTGTAATCTCAGCACTCGGGAGGCTGAGGCAGCAGGATCCCTGTGAGTTTGAGGCCAGCCTGGGCTACATAGCAAGTTCAAGGCCAGTCTGGACTACATCGTGAGACTGTTTTAAAAAAAAAAGGAAAAAGAAAAAGAAGAAGAGAAAGATAACAGGAGAGATCGTATGCACAAAACAAAAATAACACAGTTAAGAGAATAGAAAAGTGCTCTTGAAAATATAAACAACGATTGCAGATATAAAATATCCCAATATAAGGGTTCAAAAGTTAAGTTGAGGAAATTTCCTGGAAAGTGAACTAGAGGGGATAAGGAGACAATGAAAGAGTGACAGAACAGAAGAGAAATGTCTTTCTTTGGGTCATATCATGGAACACCACAGAGGAGGTGGCTGTAAGCAGCAGAACTTTATTTCTCGTAATTCTGCAGGCTACCATGGTCCAGGTCAAGACATCGGTGGATTGGGTGCCTGATGAGGGTCCACCCCCCAGTTTGTAGAGTGTCATCTCTGCCCAGCGACCTTGGAAAGGGTGAGGGAGCTGGCTGAGGTCACTTCCGGGGGCACTAGCCCCATTCATGAGAGCCGAGTGCTCTGCAAGGCCCCACCTCCTGACGTCATCATGTTGCGGGTCAGCTTTCAACATCTGGACAGCCAGTCTATAATAGGAAAAGGTAAGGAAGGCAAACCAGCCCAAAAGGTCCAATATTCAAATAAAAGAAAGTCTAGAGAGAGTCAACAAAGGACAGGTAAGAATGCATGAAGCAAATCAGAGAACTTCCCAGAACTGAAAGACATAGTTTCCAGATTGAGACAATCCCCAACACAAATGATGCCTTATTTCATAGAAACATGAAACTTCAGGATGCTTGAGAAAACAGGATTTCCTAGACTCTTTTTGGAGTAGAGGAGAAGGGAGAGGAACAGGTTACATATGCAGGAATGGACATCAGAATATCTATAAACTTCGGAGCTGAAAGACTGGGAAATCCATAGAAATTCTGAAGAAAAGTATTTCAACCTAGCATGCTCTACCATCGTAACAATGAATTAAGCATGAGAATGTAATAATGACATTTTAAGACATCCAAGGTCTCAAGAAATTTTCTTCCTCTTCATCCTTTCTCAGGAAGCTATTAGAGTTCTTAGGAAACTATAGTTGAGTGCCTTTTTCCTAGCAAGTCCTGTAGAATTTTTGACTATAGCTCTGGAGTCAGTGAAAGAATTAAACCTAGGGCCCTAAGGCAAATTTTTTTTTAGCCCCCCATACTCTTAAAAGTCACTTAGGATCCTGAAAGAACTTTGATTTGATGTTTGTCATACAAAAATTAAAACAGAAAAACAATTTAGAGTAATAGCAATGAGCCTAGTACATGCTAATAAAACAACATATTTTACAAAAACAGATTTCAAAAAGTAGCAAGATTAGTGCATTATTTTATTTTCTGCAAATCTTTTACATGCCTGACTTCATAGAAGACATTTGCATTTGCATATCTGCTTCTTTATTCAATTTTTTGGGACCTATTCTTCTGGTGAAATAAATGAAGACAGCCCAACAATAAAGGGAAAAGAGTTTCAATAGCCTTTTCCAATAATTGTGGATATTCTCTGATTCTATACCAAAATGCAACAAATAATATTTTGTTAAATGTTACTTGTAATGTCAAATATGAAATGGTATCGATGAGCTTTGTGTATTCTGTTACACTACAATCTACCAGTCTATCATGCATTTTGAATGGTTCTTTCATCCATGCACAATTTTGTAACAGCTTACATTAGTCATTTAGATAATATTGTTTCACTGAATTATATAGCCCTTCCCAATGTTGACAGATTTCTTTATACAACATCAAAAATAATCGTAATCATTAATACCACCACCAAGCTTATCAAAAGAAATCTTTTAAGAATTGGAGAGCTATCAAGCTTACAGTGGTAAATAAAAGTTTCCCAGCACTCTAATTTTCATTTGAAAGCTCAACTTTATCACAGGTGAGAATATTGTTAGCTGTTTTCTTGGAACTGACGGGACCACTTCATGTATTTACTATAAAATACCTGCCAAATCCCCAGCCCTGAACAATGATGGTTGGCCTTTCAGTCACACTTCCAAGTAAAGACAGCGCTCCCTGGGAAGGGCATCTGTTGAGCCCGCCACTCAACCATCGCACAACGGCTGCTCTTCAGGATTTTCATAGTACTTTGGTACGCAGCAGAAGGGCTTTATGAATAATTCTTATGTTGTCACACAAAGCACTTTTTAAAAATCTAATGAAGGAATTCTTAAAGGAAATCAGACTTTTTAAAACAGCAAATGCTGGGTGATGAAAAATACAATTTCTGAAACATTTTGATGCTGCTACTTGATTCATGTCAACTTGACTGTGGTTTTACACAGCACAGCTTTACACCATTATGGAAGTGCCACTTAGTGACATAGGAAAATAAAGTCTTAGTACTCATACAAAAAGTGTGTTGACCTCCCAGATCTCCTGAAAGAGTCTTAGGAACATCCAGGGATGAAAGCGCCATGCTTTGAGCCCCACTGTCTACAGTTTCCGTTTCAGGTAGTAGGTTAATTTCTCTCCCAGGCATGAAGGATGGGACCAGCCACGCACCACCCCTGAGACAACCGAGATTCGTCACTCCAATACTATTCTGTGACTTTGCGATTCAAATGAGAAACCCTTTCGAAAAGTATTTCTACTGTGTATATGTATATCTTCGATGCAAAATAAAATCGAAATTAGCTCAGAGTGGTAAAGGGGAGCTTACCGGGCTGCTAGCCTGGATGCATCTACATAGAGACCAGCTACACCCCCCGCTCTCTGTGCAAACTGTTTTCTGCTCTCTCATCAGAATCAGGACTGGCCAGGAAACATACGAGGCTACCAAATTCAGGAGCAGGAACCTGTGATGTGCACGCACTTTAGTAATTGTGCAACCTGGGGGCCTAGCTAGACCAGGAGGCAGGAAGACCTGGTGCTTCTGGGGTATGGCATGACAAGGTAGAAAAGCCACTCTCAAGCCAGGTTCAAATCCCCGTTGTGCACTTTCCAGCTATGACTCCCTGGCAGTGGACTTTGGCCTTTCCCTCTCTTCATCTGTAAAAAGGCAATTCTGTCTCTCCTCACAGGTAACCAAATGGTTAAGTAAAAATAATGACTATACGACAATGACTAGATGTCGCCCATCCACATTCTACGCACGGAGTATAAACATGGGTCCCCAGCCTCAAGGAGCACACAGCTGACTCAAGGAGTCATCAGCCTCGCAAACACAGAGGAGGAGGGCACCCCACCTGGGTCACCAGGACTCATCCGAATCCTGCCTAAAGGGGCGATGGAGAGAGGAGCCTCTCTCTGGCCACAGCTGTCACATAATCTTGGGACACATGATACCCACCACCCTCCCATTGCTCTCAGGAAAGCCAGAAAAAATAAAGCAGCAAACAGAAACACTAAATCTTCTGGAAGATAGAATAGGTAGAACTCTTGAAGACAGAGGTGTAGGCAAAGACCTTATGAACAAATCCCAAATTGCCCAGGAAATATCACAAAGAATCAACAACTGGGATCTAATCTTATTAAAAAAAAAAAAAAAAAACTTTTGCACAGCAAAAGAAACCACCAACAGTGTGAAGAGACAACCCACAGAGTGGGAAAAAAAATTTTGCCAGCTATTCCTCTGACAAAGGACTAACATCTTGAATATACAAAGAACGCAAAAAAATCAGACCCTCCCATATTTAAAGACCCAATCCAAAAGTGGGCAACTGAAATGAATAGACACTTTTCAGATGAAGAAGTAAGAAAACTGACATATGAAAAAATGTTCAACATCACTAGTCATTCGAGAGATGCAAATTAAAACAACCCTGAGATTCCATCTCACTCCAGAAAGAATGGCTATTATCAAGAAATCAGCCGATAACAGCTGGAGGGGCTGTGGAGAAAAAGGAACCCTTCACTGTTGGTGGGAATGTAGACTGGTACGACCTCTATGGAAATCAGTGTGGAGATTCCTCAGGGAAGTAGGACTAGAGGTTCCATTCGACCCAGCTATTCCTCTTCTCGGTATCTTCCCAAAAGAATTAAAAGAATCAAATCTCAGCAATATATGCACACCCATGTTTATAGTGGCACACTTTGTAATAGCTAAATCTTGGAAACAGCCCAAATGCCCATCAACCAAGGAATGGATAAAGAAAAGGTGATTTTTTTTTTAAACAGTAGAGTATTACTCTGCCATAAAGAACAATAAGCTTGAGACATTTCTAGGTAAATGGATGCATCTTGAAACCATACTCTTAAGTGAAATAAGTCAGACACACATATTTAAGTACCACATTGTTTCTCTGGCATGAGAAACTGAAAGTGCAAACAAAGACTAAAATGTATTATATTGGGAAAGGAAAGAAAGTGTTCAAATAGGAAAGGGAACAAGGGAGGGGGAGGGAGATGGAAGAGAGGGACTAAAGAAATAAGGAATAGAAGGAAAAATGGAAACGAAGCTTTTGTAAATAGGGAGGGAGGAGTGGGTGAGGGGAGGGGATGAGGGGAGGGGGTGAGGGGAGGGGGTGAGGGGAGGGGAATGGGAAAAAAAGAAGCAACCAGATATATCATGTACAGGTACAAATCCCCTGGGATGAATATTACTATTATGTACATCTAAAATGTACCATTAAAATATAATTTTAAAAAATTAGAAAAAAAGAAACAAAATAAAATAGACTCCAAAAAAATAAAAATAAAATTAGAATTAAAAAAATAAAAAATAAAGCAGCAAGGACTGAGTCAGTCATCTACCTAACAAAGCAACGCAAAACCTCCGAAGGCCTGTCTTCCCAAGTGCTTAGCGGTTTTTCAGGGCAACGCTGTATCCTAAAAGCTTTTATTTCACGGGGGAAATCTAGCCTGAGCAGGTGAGCATCAGCAGTAGTATTACCCTACAAAGCAGACCCCTACCTGAGGGCTGAACTCTGGCATCTACCTACCTGCAGGCAAGGGATGGTCAGCCGAGGCCTCCATGCTGAGGCAGGACCTGCCTCTGTGGAACCCTGGGGTGCTGGAAATTCGAGAACAACATCCAGGCCGATGCTTCGTGAGCTCTCTGTGTTTCACAGAGGAGGTTAGATCCTAAGAGGAGAAGGAGAAAGGCCTGCTGAGGCCAGGGCCTGGGTTCTCTGCTCCATGAGTGTGGCTCTGCACTTGGAGGTGGGAATGCTGACATCCCCCTCACACCCTCCCAGGAGCAGCAAAGAAAAGGAGCTCCCTGCTTGGGAATGTGGATTTTCCGTATGCTGAGGGAGAAAACCGGACTTGGCCTAGAGGCCAGAGGGACAATGTGACTTTCACTAGCGGAGGTTGCCAGGAAAGATGAAACAGCCACTCTTGAACGGAGTCACAATTTAGAAATCAGCTGCGCCTATGTTCCTCCTGAGCAGGAGTAATTAAAATGGAGGGAAAACCTGTTGACAAGTTAATAACAGCCTGCAGTCTCAGAGGGATGACTGACAAACAGTCCATCGTTAAGGCAGAAGAGAGAGGCGGCCCTCAGGAAACTCCCTGATATAAGAGATGAAAGAGAAACAGGAAGAAGAGAGAGGTGATCAAAACATCCCTAACTCCGGGAGCCTGCTGGGCGATTGTGCTCACATCTGCTTTCATCTGTCTGCCACCCCAGGGAGTTTGCTCGGTAGCTGTATCCACCACAGGGGTGCTGTCCAGCCTGGAAGTCTCCAGAATCTGACACTATGGAAACTGAGTTGTGATGAGTGGGGATCAAACAGCTTAGCTGGGGGGTGGGGTGGCTTTTTTTCCTTCCATCTGTATTTGCATCATGAGCTCAGCAGAGCTCTCAGTAAGACAGGACTTGTGGCTTGGTCCCAGCTCTGCACACGACAGCAGGGACAGAGTCGCACCTGCCAGCGGTGCGGTGAGAGGTGGGCCCAGAGAAAGCAGCCTGCCGCGGGGAATTCAAGCTGGTCTCCCGTCCCAGAGCAGCCCCTCATAAATCTGCAGCAGCTCCCCAGGACCCTTCATGCCTCACAGGGTCTCCGACACTGCACCTACCTTTCCAGCTTCACCTCGCGGCACCCTCCCAGCTCTTCCTTCCGTCCAGCCACACGGCCTCTTCTAAAACACTCACGTTGCATTGCATCCATTTATCTGTTCGATGATATCTAGTAACAATGATAATCAGCGCCATTAATTGGATGCTGTGTTCGGAGGGTGGCTAGACATGCAACTATACGATCTTTTTTTTTTTTTAACCAATATGTATTGGTACATTAACCTCACATAACCCTGTAGGCGTGTATTATTTTCCCTATTTCCAGAAGCTCCAAAGTGCTGTGAGATGCTCTATCCTTCACAGCTGGTAGCGGAGGCAGACTTCAAACCCGGGTCAGATCTCCCCTTTGTCCTTAAAACAGAGCTCTACGTCAAAGGTTATGCATTATCCACTCTTGCATCTTCAGATTAGACAGGTTTAAGTAAAGATTTATGAAAGGAAGAAAGAAGGACACACAGAGGAACTGTACTCATACCAGCTGAGGACACCTATAAGAGATGCTCAGCTAATACGTGTTAAATGTATTGATTGCTACTTTATAGATGTGGTGGCTGAGCTTGGAAATACTAGTGTTTAGGATAAATGGAAAGTACAACTGGGACTGGGGTCTAGAAGCAGCCTTCTCCAGCTCTGTACCAGGAAGACTGACAAACAACCTTGTCTCTCTTTAGTGCTACACTGGATGAAGTGCAGCATTTGAGATTTCCAACAGGGTGCAGGTATTTTCTGAGTTGAACTTTCTCTGTAGTACTGTATGCTTTAAAAACTGACATGTGGTACTTCCAGGAAGATAGAAGAGTGGTAAGCAGCAACAAAGACTCTCCAAGATTTGGAATCCAGACCCTGTAAAATAACAATTTGGGAGATAAAAGAAGCAGGGAGGTCGATCCCTGGGACCCAGGAAGGACTGATGGGAAAACTGGAGCCTACAGAGAAATTAAAGAGTGAGACCACAATGCAGAAGAAAGGAAGGTAGCAATCCGCACTTTCTCCCTGGCTTCTGGCTCATGTCTTGTGAGAAAGGAAGATGGAATCTAGAAGACACAGTGAAAGCGGGCGACCCCAGAGGGCTTCAGGGAGACACGCACCAGTGGAATGGATACTTTGTGCTACAATGGTAGTGAGTAACTACAGCCCAAGCATCTGCCATGTCCCCTGGAGAGAGTGCTTGATCAGACGCCACTCTAGGGAGGGGCCCACTGAAGCCGGAACTCACAGCAGCCATGGGTTGGCTTCATCTCAGGGCTCCCAGTTTTAAACACCCACAGGGACTGGGTGAGGGACAACCACAGGAGATGCCCATTGTCAGGTAGCCATGGTCAGGCTGGCAAGAGACACCAGAGTGTTCTAAATGACTCAGGCCCCTCCCCAGTGGCCAGAGGCCAGGTTCCACCTGCATTTCTGTGGATGTGAAAGTCCCAGAACTGGCTCCTCACTTTAATCCTACTGCCAGCTCACTGGTGAGGTCTCACCAGGCATCTGGGCTCTGACTGCCTCCTTTGTCTAACAGTGAGACCAGGAACTCATCTCGGAGAATGCCACAAAACTGAAGTGTCTGTAGGATGAACACAGGCTAGAAATCACAGAGAAATTTCTTTCTTTTTTTGTTTTTGGGGTTTTTTTTTTAAATTTTGTTCATTTGGTTGTTTTTTGTTTGTTTGTTTGTTTGTTTGTGTGAGCATTGTTTTTAGTTTTTGTATTATTTTGATCATGTTTTTGTTTTGTTTCTTTTTTCCTTCTCTCCTGTCTTATCTTCTCCACCAGTTTCCTAAAGCTTGGGTAATTTTCCTTTGTCCTTCAGCCTTGCTTCTCTTTTTCTTTTTTTATCTCTCTACTTTTTCCTCTTCTCTCTTTTAAATTTTCTTACCTTAATTACTTCTTTCTTATTTTTACTCTCTGTATAATTTCTTTCTTCTTTATCCCTCTTTTTCTTTTATCTTCTATTTCTTGCCCAGTTTTTGTCCCTCTTTACCCAATTCTGTAGACATCATTTTACTCCCAACAACATACTTTGTACCAATTTTCTCTCCTTCTCATATCATAGAGTTCAAGGTTTCAAAGTTTTCCTTTTTAATTTCCCCCATTCCCAAAGCCTAAAACATTAAAATTTTAACCATAAAACTGTATTAATCTTTGATAGTTAACTCTGTAAAAGTACTGTTGGATTCTTTTCTACCATTAGCAGAGATACAGCTGTTACATTTAGTACATATTAGCTAAGTCAGTACCATGTTGGCCTTAATGTTTACATCATACTTGATTTTTTCTTCTCTAGGAAGGAAGGTGATACATAACCGGTCCTTATACTATGTTAATATCCAATTGCTCTTGGGCAGTACTACTGTAGCAGTTTCACTTGATATTAACAGTATCACATGACTGTCACTATGTCTCTGTAAACCAACACTCAGATTGTCTTGTGACAATAACAACACTGGAGTGCATTCCCAAAGAACTTGGTTGCTGGACTAACTTCACTGTATCCTCCTTTCCCAAAATAACCAAGGTGGTCAATCTTAGGGCCATGGCAAAGGATTATAGTTAGTCACACCCAAAGTACATCACTGAAAAGTAATTAAAGAGATCTCTATACTAGCAACAAAGTCTTTAGACTACAAACATCTGTAAATCTCAGCACAAAACAAAGCAAACAAACAAATGAACAAAAACAGTAGAACCATGGGAAGAAAAGGCAACAAAATGCATCCCCAAATCCTCAACTCCTCTGAAACCAGTAGAGGACAGCAAGGGGCAGAGTAGTCTAAGTTGCACCCCTAAACTGCTCAAAACCATAACAGAGGAGATTAGAAAACAGCTCAAAGACATACTCAGCAGGATTAAAGAAGATGTAATTAAACAGATAACAGAGATAATAACTAAAAAGATGCAGGAGCTCTCAGAAGACACTAATAGAAAGCCAGGTAACCTAAACAAAATGATACAAAACATGAATGACCAGTTTGCCACAGAATTAGATTGCATTAAAAGGTTTCAATTAGAAATCTAGGGCAGTAACAATCATCCTGTAAGTACGGGCACCAGGATAAACTATTGTGAGCACAGAATTTCAGAACTAGAAGACAGTGATGCCTTCAAAGACTGAGTACTCAACAACATTTTAAAAACAGCAAGAGAAAATGAAAAATTAATCCAAAAACTGTTAGATGATAAGAAGACTAATCTAAGAATAATTGGAATAAGTGAAAAATCAGAAGACAACACAAATGGCATAAAAACCTGCCCACAGAAATAAAGGCGGAAAATTTCCCAATATAGGGAAACAAAGAAACATACAGATAAATGAGGCACATAGAACACCAAATAACCATGATCAAAAGAGAAACTCTCCAAATTATGCTCAAAATTCCACAAGTCCATAACAGGGACAAAAATCTTAAAAGCCATTAGAGAAAGGCAACAAATCACAAACAAGGTAAACCCACTAGAATCACAGCAGACTTCTCTACACAAACCTTAAAGGCCAGGAGGGCTTGGAGTGAAGTGTTTCAAGCCCTAAAAGATAACAACTTCCAAGCACAACTTATTTATCCCACAAAACTTTCCTTTAAAAATTGATGGAGAAATAAAGCATTTCCATGACAAGGGGCACCTCAAGAAATTCATGCCCACCATACCAGCATTACAAATAATTCTCAGGGATATCCTTGAGACAGTGAAGCCAATATGCCAATGGGTCAAAAAGAATAAACACATCTGGAGAAATGAGCAGCTAAGCAAAAAGGGGGAAAAAATGAGGAAATCAGCAACAGGGAAATAATGCAATGACAGGAATAAGTCAGTACATTTCAGTAATAACTCTTGATGTGAGTGGCCTCAAGTCCCCAATCAAAAGACACAGATTGGCAGAATGGATGAAGAAAGAAAACCCAGCAACATACATCATATAAGAAACACGTTTAATTGAAAAAGGTACTCACGGATTAAAAATCAAAGGTTGGAAAACAATATTTTATGCAACGGGAACCAGAAAAAGGCAGGAGTTGGTATCCTAATTCCAGACAAAGTGGATTTCAAACTAAGAGTGATCAGAATAGACAAAGAAGATCACTATATATCAGTTAAGTGGACAATTCAACAGGAAGAGTTAGCCATTATAAACTTATATGCACGAAATACTGGCACATCAAATTCATAAAACAAACACTAATGGTGTGTTCACTTAGGCACCACCTATAATAATAAAACAAACACTAACGGACTTGAAAAATCAGACAAATGTCAATACAATAGTAATGGGGGACCTCAATACCCCACTTCACAAATGGACAGATGAACTAGGCAAAAATCAACAAAGATATATCACATTTGAGCCAAACCTTTGAACAAATGGACTTAATAGATATCTACAGAGTGTTCCATTCAACAGCAGAATATACAGTTTTCCCAGCAGCACATGAGATTTTCTCCAAAATAGACCACATACTACCCAATAAAGCATGCTTAAGTAAATCCAAAAGAATCAAAATTATCTTATGTATATTACCAAATCACAGCGCAGTAAAGCTAGAAATCAATGGCAAAAGAAACCACATAAACTATGCAAACACATGGAAATTAAACAATACTCTCTTGACTAATCAATGGGTCACAGACAAAATTAAACAAGAAATTGGACAGTTTCTAACATCAAATGATAATGCCAGTGTGACATCCCAGAACCTACGGGACACAGTGACAGCAATCCTAAGAGGGAAATTCATAGCAGTGAATTCCCATATCAGAAAGACAGAACAAGCTCAAATAAATAACCTGATGATGCACCTCAAGATCCTAGAAAAACAAGAACAATCCAAACCTAAAGCTAATTTGAGGAGGAAAATTATAAAGATCAAGGCAGAAATTAATGAACTTGAGACTAAAACAAAACAAGCAAACAAATGAAAAACAAGGAGTTGGTTCTTTGAAAGATTAAACAAACTAGACAAACCCTTAGATAATCTTAACAAAGTAAGGGAAAGAAAGACCCAAATCCATGCAATTAGAAATTAAAAAGGTGAAATCACAATGGATTCTGCTGAAATCCAGAAGATTACCAGTAACTACTTTGAGAAGCTGTACTCTAATAAAATGGAAAATTCAGAGGAAATGGATAAACTCCTCAATACATATGAATTACCAAAGCTGAAACAAGAAGATACAAACACCTTGAATAAGCCGATGTCAGTCAGTTAGATTGAAGAAGTAATAAAAAAAAAAAAAAAAGAAAGTCATAGATTCATTGCTGAGTTCTACAAGAACTTTAGAGAAGGTCTAATGTCACTACTCTTAAAACTATTTAGTGAAACTGAAAGAGAAACAGCACATCCAAAGTCATTCCTGGAAGCAAGCATTACCCTGATTCCAAAAACAAAAAAAGGGCCCAACCACAAACAAACAAACAAAAAAAACAACCCTCTACAGGTCAATCTCGGTCAATCTCTTCAATGAACATAGATGCAAAAATCTTCAATAAGATACTGGCAAACAGAATGCAGCAAATCATCAAAAAGATCATACATTATGAGCAAGTAGGATTCATTCTACAGATGCAAAGATGATTCAACATATGCAAATCAATAAATGATGTAATACACCACATAAACAGAAACAAAGACAAAAATCTCATGACCATCCCAATAGATACAGAAAAAGCATTTGACAAAATCCAACATCCACTCATGATAAAAACAAAAACACTGAAAAAGTAGGAATAGAAGATCTTTATCTCAATCCAATAAAAGCCATCTGTGACAAACCATATGCCAACAGCATACTAAGTGAAGAGAAGCTGAAAGCTTTCTTTCTAAAATCAGGATCAAAACAAGGATGTCTGCTGTCACCACTTCTGTTAAATACAGTTCTTGAAACATTAGCCAGAGCAATACGACAAGAGGGAGAAATAAAGGGTATAAGAATAAGAAAGAAAGAAGTAAATTATCATTATTCGCTGATGACATAATCTTCTACATAGAAGACCCCCAAAACTCCACCAAAAGACTCAAAGATCTACTATCCAAATTCGGCAATGTAGCAGGATACAAAGTCAACACTCAACACTCAATAACATTCCTGTAAACCGATAACAAACTCACTGAGAGAGAAACAGTAGCCTTCACAACAGAACCAAGAAGAATGAAATACTTAGGAATCAACCTAACCAAGGAAATAAAAGACCTCTACAATGAAAACTACAGTACTCTGAAAAAGGAGATTAAGAGGATATAAGAAAATGGAAAGATATATCCTGTTCCTGAACAGTCAGAACCAATACAGTAAAAATGGCCGTTCTTCCAAAACTGTTATATAGATTTAATGTGATCCCAATCAAAATACCAATAAAAATTCCTAAAAGAACTGGAGAAAGCAATCCTAAAATTTATATGGAATCAGAAGAAACCTAGAACAGCAAAAGCAGTTCTGGGCAATAAGGGCAAGGCAAGGGGCGTCACAATCCCAGACTTCAAGTTATACTACAAGGGAACAGTGATAAAAACAGCATGCTCCTGACAAAAAAAAAAAAAAAAAAAAAAAAAAAAAAAAAAAAAAAAAAAAAAAAAAAAAAAAAAAAAAAAAAAAAAAAAAAAAAAAAAAAAAAAAAAAAAAAAAAAAAAAAAAAAAAAAAAACCCAATCCCAGATCTATAGATCAATGGAACAGAATAGAAGGCACAGAAATAACTCCAGGCACACTCAGGTATATTATTTTTGATAAAGGGGCCAAATCCCTTCGCTGGAGGAAAGGTCACCTCTTCAACAAATGTTGCTATGAAAACTGGCTATCCACATGCCAAAGGTTGAACTTATACCCATATCTCTCACCATGTACTAAACTAAAATAAAAATGGATCAAATACCTAAACGTTAGAAGAGAAACAATCTGCTGGAAGACAAAATAGGTAAAACGCTTGAAGACCTAGCTGTAGGCAAAGACTCTCTGAACAAAACCCCAGTTGTACAAGAAATAATGCCAAGAATCAACAGATGGGATCATATCAAATAAAAAAGCTTCTGTACAGCAAAGGAAACAAACAGCAGAGTGAAGAGATACCCTAAAGAATGGGAATAAAACTTGGCCAGCTACTTCTCAGACAAAAGACAAATATCTAGACTATATAAAGAACTAATAAGTTAGACACCCCAAATTTAAAGACCCAGTTAAAACTGGGCATCTGAAATGAATAGACACTTTTCAGATGAAGTGGCCAATAAACACATGAAAAAATGTTCAACATCGCTGGCCATTCAAGAAATGCAAATTAAAACAACACTGAGATTCCACCTCACTCCAGAAAGAACAGCTATTATCAAGAAATCAAGGAGCTGGGGATTTAGCTCAGTGGTTAGAGTGTTTGCCTCACAAGCACAAGGGCCTGAGTTTAATCCGCAGCAACGAAATAAAGAAAGAAAGAAAGAAAGAAAGAAAGAAAGAAAGAAAGAAAGAAAGAAAGAAAGAAAGAAAGAAAGAAAGAAATCAACCAATTACAAATGCTGGTGAGGCTGTGGGGAGAAAGAAACCCTTCTCCATTGTTGGCAGTACTGTACGCTGCTACAAGGACTGTGTAAATCAGTACATAGATTCCTCAGAAAACTAATAGTAGAAATTCCGTTTGACCTAGCTATCTCCCTTCTGCGTATCTTCCCAAGACAGTTAAAGACATCATACCACAGTGTTGTAGGCTTACTCGTGTTTATAGCAGTGCAATTCATAACAGCTAAATTTTGGAAACAGCCACAGATGAATGGATTCAAAAGTTCTTATAAGTCAATGAATTTGATGCTAGAAAAATTAAAGGGAGGTGGGAAAAAGAAGAGAATTGAAGTGTGTCGTACACATGTACCAATCACTGACCATGAATGTAATTATTACATACTGCAAAAATGTACAAATGAAAGTTAAAAAATAAGATCCAGCAGCAATCCAGAAGATCATCAACACCTACGTAAGAAACTGTATTCCAATAAGATGGAAAACACAGAAGAAATGGACAAATTCCCAGATACATGTGAATTACCAAAACTGGATCAAGAAGATATAAAAACTCTAAATAACCAATATCTGCCACTGAAATTGAAGAAGTAATTAAAAACCTACCAACAAAGAAAAGCCCAGGTCCTGACAGATTTACTGCTGAGTTCTACAAGAAATTTAGAGAAGATTTAATGCCACTACTTCTCAAACTCTTTAACAAAAGTGAAAGGGAAGCAATACTCCCAAACTCACTCCTGGAAGCAAGCGTTACCCTGATACCAAACTCAGAGAAGGATCCAGCGAAAAAAGAGAACTACAGGCCAATCTCATTAATGAACATAGATGCAAAAATCCTCAATAAGATACTGGCAAATAGAATGCAGTGAACCATAAGGAAGATTATACACTATGACCAAATAGGATTCAACCCAGGTATTAAGGAATGGTTTGACATAAGCAAATCAATAAATATGATACACCATATTAACAGAGCCAAGGATAAAAACCATATGATCATCTAATAGATGCAGAAAAGCATTTGGTGGTCCGACGCACATTCGTAATTAAAAAAAAAAAAAACCTGCATAAAATTGGAATAGATGATCTTTATCTCTAACTGATAAAAGCCATCTATGATAATCCAACAGCCAACATCATACTAAATGGTCAAAAACTAAAAGCTTTCACTCTAAAATCCTGAACAAGACAAGGATGTCCGCTCTCACCACTCTTATTCAATATAGTTCTGGAAACATTAGCAAGAGTAATTAGAGAAGAGAAAGAAATAAAAGGAATAAGGATAGGAAAGGAAAAAGTTAAATTATCACCATTTGAAGAGGACATGATATTCTACATAGAAGACCCCAAAAACTCCACCGAAAGACTTCTAAATTTAATAACCAAATTCAGCAACATAGCTGGGTACAAAGTCAACACTCAAAAATCAATACCATTCCTGTACACAAATAACAGACTCCCTGATGAAAAATTAGGGAAATGGCACCTTTCACAATAGCATCCAAAAAATGAAGTACCTGGGAATCAATCTAACAAAGAAAGTAAAAAGGTCTATACAACGAAAACTACAGTACTTTGAAAAAGGAAATTGAAGGAAATTTCCAGAAAAATGGAAAGATATCCCTTGTTCTTGGGTAGAAAGAACCAATATAGTGAAAATGACCATACTCCCAAAACTGTTATACAGATTTAATGCAATTCCAATTAAAATGCCAATAGCATACCACACAGAATTAGGGAAAACAATCCTAAACTCCATTTGGAACCAAAAGAAACCTAGAATAGCAAAAGCAATTCTGGGCAACAAAAGCAAAGCAGGGGCCATCACAAAACCTGACCTAAAATTATATTACAAAGCTACTGTGATTAAAAAAACAGCATGGTACTGGCAAAAAAACAGACCTGAGGACCAATGGAACAGATTAGAAGATCCAGAAACATGTCCAAAAACTCTCAGTCACCTTATCTTTGACAAAGGGGCCAAACAACCTCATTGGAAGAAAGATAGTCTCTTTAATAAATGGTGCTGGACAAACTGGCTCTCCACATGCCAAAGACTAAATCGAGACCGGTCTTTCCCCATGCACTAAGGCAAAATCGAAGTGGATCAAAGATCTACATATTACAACAGAAACACTAAATCTGCTGGAAGATAGAATAGGTAGAACTCTTGAAGACATAGGTGTAGGCAAAGACCTTATGAACAAAACCCCCCAAATGCCCAGGAAATATCACAAAGAATCAACAACTGGAATCTAATCTTATTAAAAAGTTTTTTTGCACAGCAAAAGAAACCACCAACACAGCGAAGAGACAACCCACAGAGTAAGAAAAAAATTTTGCCAGCTATTCCTCCGACAAAGGACTAATATCTTGAATATATAAAGAACTGAAAAAAATCAGACCCACCCCAAATTTAAAGACCCAATCCAAAAGGGGGCAGCAGAAATGAATAGACACTTCTCAGATGAAGAAGTAGAAATAGCAGATAGACATATGAAAAAATGTTCAGCATCACTGGTCATTTGAGAGATGCAAATTAAAACAACCCTGAGATTCCGCCTCACTCCAGAAAGAAGCTATTGTCAACAAATCAGCCAATAACAAATGCTGGAGAGGCTGTGGAGAAAAAGGAACACTTGTCCACTGTCAGTGGGTGTGTAGACTGGTGGGACCACTATGGAAATCAGTGTGGAGATTCCTCCGGGAACTAGGACTAGAGGTTCCATTTGACCCAGCTATTCCCCTTCTTGGTATCTTCACAAAAGAATTTTTAAAAAATCATACCACAGTGGTACGTGCACAGCCATGTTTATAGTGGCACAGTTTGTAATGGCTAAATCTTGGAAGCAGCCCAAATGCCCATCAACCGAGGAATGGATAAAGAAAAGGTGATTTTTTTTTTAGACAATAGAGTATTACTCTGCATAAAGAACAATAAGCTTGAAACATTTCTAGGTAAATGGATGCATCTTGAAACCATACTCTTAAGTGATATAAATCAGGCACACATGTTTAAGTACCACATTATTTCTCTGGTGTGAGAGGCTGAAAGTGTAAACAAAGACTAAAATGTATTATATTGGGAAAGGAAAGAAAATGTTCAAATGGGAAAGGGAACAAGGGAGGGGGAGGGACAAGAGAAATAAGGAATAGAACGAAAAAAATGGAAACAAAGCTTTTGTAAATAAGGAGAGGGGAGGGGGTGATGGGAGGGGAGGGGAATGGGGAAAAAGAAGCAACCAGATATACCATGTACAGGTACAAATCCCCTATGATGAATGTTGTCACTATGTATATCTAAAATGTACCATTAAAATAATTTCCTTTTTTTTTAGGGGCTGAGGATTTAGCTCAGTGGTTAAAGTGCTTGCCTAGAAAGTACAAGGCCCCAAGTTTGATACCCGGCACCAAAAAAAGTAAATAAATAAATTAAATTAAAATTTTTTATGTTAAAAAATAAATTAAACAGCAACTTAAAAGAAAAATAAGCTGACATCTGATGAAAGTGTCCACAGACTATGTGGGAAGCCCAGATTCTGGTCTGGGTCCTTTTTCGGGCAGCAGAGTCACCTCAGTGAGCCATGAGGCTCTCTGATTCCAGCTCCTGTGTGCACAAAGCAGGGCACTGTCGGGCTCCAACGCCAGAACAGAGAGAAGCAGAGTGCGTAAGCTGTGGTGCTGTGATAAAGGTAATTTCATCGCCAAATTACAACAGCTCACACGTCTGAGGCTTGATCAGGAGCCCACAGGTGCTCACCGACTTCAGGCGAGATGGGCGGTGTGGGGAGCCATCAGACAGCTTCCAGAACGTCCAATTAGCAGCCTTGCACCCTGCCTGCTCTCAGGCAGCTCTGGATCCCTGGAGCTCTTCCTCTGGTTTTATCAGGACCATAATTATACGTTTCCCCGCTTACCTGCAATGGTGAAAGAGCATCACATTCGCATAATGCATGACTTGGGAGGTGAGGCTGGCGCTCTGCACATCACTTCCCATTGTGATGATTCAATACCAAAAAGTCATTCTTCATCACGTAAGACACTCCTGGATCGCAGCATCTCTTTGCAACAGCCTCCAAGATACTCACGTGATAGGTCATATGTTTGCCTGAATCAATATTCCCCTGGCACTGGGAAGCCCATCATCCATACATCCCATTTCATTTGATAGAGTCTATCTGTGTCGCCTTCACTCAGGGACACCAGAGCCCAGGCCCTCCTCCTCCACCTGCTGGATGATGTCTGGATGAGCGACAGGTTCAAAAGTTACCACCCCAGGAGCGGAGACCCTGGGACTCAGCACACCTACCCAGAAATCAAACAGGCAGCGAAGAGACATGGCGTAAAAGGCAAAGCCTCACAAGACTTGAGCTGTAAACCCACTTTCTCCAGCACTCACATTTAACAGATGAGGAAACTGAGGCTTAACATGGTTGGGTAACTCATCCAAAATCAGTCAGGTATAAGCAGGCATTGGAGGCCTGCTGCACATGCCATACCTAGAGACTTGGGCTTTATTTTTGTTTTGTGAACTGCCACGGAAAGACAGAGGATGGTGGTCTCTGTTTAACTCTCAGGAAGAAAGGATAATTCAATCCAAACACTTTCTATGGGGCATCCAGCAGACCCTCTGAGGTGAGCACTCTGGCATGGCGAAACAGACTCTGCTTTGCAAAATCCCAGCTTCGTCCTGTGGTGGAAGAAATCAGGAAACCAAATAATATCCCAATAGGCTAAGCAGAGATACCTGATGCACGCCACCCTCTCCGGACGTTCCACTCCTCTCTCAAACCCTGAAGCGCACAGCTGTCCCATGATAGCCGCAGAGGAACTGGTCCCAGGGCCTCCTGGAGACACCAAAACCCAAGGATGTTCCAGTCCCTTGTGCAAAATGGGCAGACAATCTGTACATATCCTTCTGTGTATTTTAAATCCTCTCTAGATTATTCATGATACTGAATGCTGTGTAAAAGGTTGTTATACTGTACTGTTTAGGAAACAATGACCAAAAGAAAGTCTGCATATATTCAGTACAGATGCAATTTTTTCCCAAATACTTTCAACCCACAGTGGATTGACCCCACAGACACAGAGCCCACAGGCACGAAGCTATACCTGCCTCCTCAAGGAAGCCTTCCCTGTCTGTCTCCCCCGTCACACTACGGCTCACGTCCTGCATGCACGATGGATGCATCGGAGCCCAGAAACATTCACACTACCGTGTCTTCCTGTCCCTCTTCACGCTACACTCACAGAACTGCCTGGTTTCCTCTCTTCTGCCTGTCTCTCCCTGCAGTGGTATGTCGGTGAATGTCTAACATTCCAAAAAGGAAAATTCCTAATCTACAGAGTTTGTTGACTTCTGCGCTATCAATATCCCCACCATAGACAATTTCAAAGTAGCAACGTGGTGTCCTTAGACCCTGGAAAGTCATGTGCAGTACTACAATGTTTCCACCACACTGATGAAACAGATGAAAATAGCCTCAGGAGTCTAGATAGTAGTTAAATATGGTCAAATAATTAGGAATAGTTTTGTAAAGTTAGAAAATAACATTTTAATACAAATTTTTAAATGATAAGTTTATGTAATTTGATTTTAATAATGGCCATGTTTAACTGTTAGCTGGTTCTAATGAGCTGATACAAGCTGGCTCCAGCTACTGCTGCATATCTGTTTTCCTTCCTGGTTCCCTGTGACCTCTTCAGGTCGGGACTCTTTATCACTCACCTGGACTATTTGAACAGCCTGCTCACCTGTCCCTCAGCTTCTGGTCCTCCTACTCCAAACCATCTGGTTTTATGTATGAAAATATAGCTCCTACTCTACTCTGCTCAAAAATGTTAACAGCTCTCCAGGGCTCCCAAATGAAGCATAAACTCTTTTTTTTTAATAATCAAGGCCCTGTAGAGTACCTAAGTTCCCCCACTCTTTTCTTTCTAGTTTTATTTCAAGTAGCGCTTGTACAGCTCCCATGGTATTTCAGAGGTTAGTAGGCTGGGCTTGAAGTTTGTCTTTGCAATTTATTAGTTGGGTGCCTTGGGGCAAGTTACTAAGCCTTGCTAACCATTATCTCCCCATCTGAAAAATGGGGAACTAATAGAGGGGTTCAGAGAAATAAGTCCCAGGACAGTGACCAGTTCATTTTAGGCACTCAGTGCCAGCAATGTGGTTGGCTTCTATTCATGAGCTCGCCCTATGTGTAGACACTGGCTTTTTATCTCGTTTTATCCCATTGTGATCCCCACTTACTAGCTCTTGTAGTAACTTGAAGGCAACTTACTGTTGCCTTCCATCTCCGTTAAGTGCAGATTTCCATCTCCTACGCGGCACTATGTTCTAAATCCAGTGGGTCTTACTACCATTCTTCTTGAGGACCCACCCTTTTCCGTACCCAAGTTTCTACTCCTGTGCTCTGCCTCTCAAAAGCTCATCCATCCACTCAATAATGAAAAAGAACACAATTTAAAAGTGGGCAAAGAATAGATATTTGTGGTCCAAAAATCATACAAACGACCAATAAGCGTGTGACAAGATGCCCAACATCATTAGTCATCAGGGAAATGCAAGGCAATACCAGGATAAAGACCACTTCACACCCACCAGACCGTCTGTTGTCAAAGTGTCAGATAATAAAGACTCAGAGAAATTGGAGGCCTTGTTCTTTGCTTGTGGGAAAGTAATAAGGTGCAGCCACTTTGGAAAATGGTCTGGCATTTCTTCAGAAAGTTAAACAGAGAAATAATATATGGCCTTGCAATCCACTCCTAGGCCTGTACCCACAGGACATGAAGCCAGGGGTCCACACAAAAATGTGTATTGCATCATTACTCATAATAGCCAGAAAGTAAAAACCCAAATGTCCATCAATAGATGAATGGATTTTAAAAACTTAGAATATCTAGAGAACGGAATATTTTTTATCATAAAAAGAAATAAAGTACTGACATCTATGACATGGATGAACCTTGAAAACATTATGCTAAGTGAAAGTACATACTGTATAATCCTGAGTGTCCAGAACAGGCAATCCCATGTAGATAGAAAGTAGATAAGGGGAGCAGAAGCCAGAAACCGGGGTGACTGCTCTTTAGTACAGGGTTGCTGTCCGGGTCCACAAAAATGTTCTAAACTATGGTAATGGTCACACGTCTCTGCGAACGCACCAAGAACCATTGCGTTATGAACTTTAAATGGGTGAATTTTTATGGAACTTGAAGTGGATCTCAATAAAAAATGTGTTGTTTTTTTTAATAATACCTTGGAAACAATCAGTCCTTTCATCACGGCTTGCTGCAGAGTGGGTACCTCTCCCAGCACCCACCTGCCTGCTCCCAAGGCACTGTGATTGCCTGATTCCGCTAAAACCTCATTATTCACCTGGTGTTATTTCTTCTCTCATCTCCCACATTTCACTTGCTATCCTAGTTACTTGTGCACCGTATTTATCTCTTAGAGGAAATAGCCTCAAATTTTATAAGTGCACAAAATGAAGCGAACTCCACACTACTGCAGGATACCTGCTCGAGTATTCCCGTGTGTTTTCACGCAAGGAAGAAAAGAACGGCGTTTCGGCCCACATGGGAAGCTGTGCCCATCCAGGCCCAGCCCTGGGGATGCTGTAAAGGTGAATGTCATCGTCACAGTGGGTGTGTTGGGGGAGAGGGGTGACTAGTAGATGTCTAACTGAGCAAGCTTGCTGCAGAGCAATGACCCGGCGCTGCAGGCTGGGTCTGACCTCAGCTAGGGATTTTTCCCTTGGTGCCCACTTTGCATCTCTGCATCAGATTAAGCAACTTGCTGGCTGGATGGTCGCCAGAGACAGGAGGGAACTAATTCTGCTAATTCTCAGCAGTTTGAAGTGCTTCTTTCACCAAGAGGCATTTGCCTTTGGAAGAACACTTTGTGTTTGTTTTGACTTAGAAACAAACACTCGTTCCCTCTCCAGCTGCCCAGGATGAGCCGCAGTGCACCCTGATGGGCAGACTGGTTTTGCTTCTCTGCCCCTGGGCCCTTGGGGGAAGGTAGGAGGGCGGTGCTGGCGCTCGTCCTGTACTTGGCACAAAACTAGTGAGCAGGATGGGCAAGACCCAAAGAAAAATGAGAGGGCCGGACGGGCCAGGAGCTCCGCGGGAGACAGAGGCCAGTGGGAGGAGCCACGCGTCTGGAGGGCTCTGGGAGGCCCGGGCCCTTGCAAGTGGACTGGGCATCTCTAGCCCAGTGCGAGTTTGCTCCCACGTAGGCTGCCTAGAGGGCTCCCGAAATCGAATTTAATTCTTTTCCCCAAGTGAAGATGAAGCAGAGGAGACAGGCAATCCATTTTCACAGTGTGGCCCGAATGGCCACGTGCTCCTAGCGTCCCCCCAGTGCCTCATTTGCTGGTTGCTGACATTGAAATAAAAATACAATGAAGTTACAAAAGTAAGTAAATGAATCAATAAAAACCGAAAAGCAAAATCATTAACGCGCACGCGCGCACTGTCACCCGCGCAGGCAGCAGCGCCGGCTGACGCTCAGGCTCCCGCGAGGCGGGATCTGGGTGAGCAGAGAGCGGGTGAGTCTGAGTTCCTGAGTTCCGGACAAGCCCGCAGCACTGTGCTTCCCTTTCAGTACCTAAAGGAAAAAGGCGTTCTTGTGTCGCCACCTAGTGGTCGGTGAGCCTCATTGCAGTCTTGGACCTGTTGGAGATCCAAGTAGATCTTCCAGATGTGCATCCCTCATCTCCAGCTGCGGCCCATAGCTGGCCCTCAACAAGCATGCGCAGCGCTTGTGCCCTAACGTACAGCTTGCCGCCATGCCCCTCGGGGCCCAGTCCATTCCTGAACCCCTTCCTGTCCCGACTACTCCTCCCACCGTCCTGGGGCTCTCTCGGCACGTTGATCCTCTCGCAGACTCCTGAGGGCTGTCATCCCAGCGGTCGTCGCTCTTCCATATGAAGGACCAGTGCTGAGGACACTCTCATCTACCACAGGATTTTGCAAGGGCAGTGTGGAATGGGACCCTGCCACATCCACCTTCCGGCATCCAGGAGACTCGGTCCACCCCGTTTTCGTGGATAAGTGGGAGTCAGTGGCATTTGGAAGCCAAGCGCATTTCATCCCCCAGCCGGCTCTTCTGTGCCGGGCTCCAGCTGTGGGTGGTGCGAGTGGCCTCTCGGTGTGCCCTGGCTCTGCCGGAGCGCAACCCTGAGGCTAGCTGGGTGGGTCCTGTTGACTTTGAAAGCTCAGGGAGCTTGGCCATCCTGAGGAACCAAAAGGAAAGAAGGGCCTTTGTGCCGCAGCGAACTGTACCATTCAAAGCTCTGACGGGCTCGCCCTTCCCGGGCTGGACTGCGTGGCACTCGAGTCCCTGAGCGCAGCCTGCAGCCCGCCTCTTCTCCCTGGATTCGGCAGGCTCTCCACTCAGCTTCCTCCAACAGAAAGACAGCAGGTCATTGTCTCCTTGCAGAGGCTGAGAGAACAGAGTCTAGAGAAGCCAAGCCACTCAACCCTGATCGTTCAGTGGGAGCCAGAGAAGGCTGACTTCCTACTCAAGGGCCTCAGAGCCGCTCTGGGGCCAGGCTGCCCTCCCTGTGAAATGACATTTACGTTGCAAAATGCACTCGGTTGGAAGAGGAAGGGAGGTCTCAAGTGAGGGTGTTGGAATCTATTGCCCCTTGCAGGAGAGTCCTGGGTGGGGAGATGAAGCCACTGGTGTGAGCGTGAACGTGTAAGCAGTTCAGGGGCTTCGCTTCCTCAGCTGCACCCTGCGTGGCTCCACCACCCTGTGGAACCTGCTCATGACAAATCTCCCTCTCTCTCCCTCTTTCTCTCTCCCCCTCCCTCCTCTCTCTGACCTCTCTCTTTCTCCCTTTCTCTCTCTCTTTTCTCCTCTACCTTTACTTTTCTTCTTCTCTCTCAGTCCCTCCCTCGAGTCCTTCCTCGGGAAATTCCCTTAAGGGTCTGACCAGGATTTTTGTTTTGTTTTGTTTTTATTTTTTAATAGTACATGTTTGCAGTACATAGTAGTTACATTCCTTGTGTGGAGTTGGTACATGTACATAACACGTCTCATTTCTTTTTTCATCCCCTTTCTTCTCCCCTCCCTCCCTCTCTTGATCCCCTTCTCCTTTGAGAAGGATCTATCACCCTACTTCCTATTACCTACCTTTTATTTTGCTTTTCATTTATGTTTTGGGTTTTTCATGTAAGAGAAACCACGTGACAGTCAATCTTGTCTGATTTATTTCATTTAACATTATTGACCACGATTTTTTTAAAATAATATACTAAAAAATTTATTAGTTCAAAAAGAAATCTCTTTCCCAATCTTGTAAATATTCCTCTGCTCAAACATCACACCCTCCCCAGTCACCCGGGGAGACGCCTCATGTCTTACCTCCCTGTGGGCTGAGGTGGAGGAGACACCACAAAACAGGGCTCCATCAGAGGAGGTAACTGTCAGATGAAGGTACTCCCATCTGCTTTCTCCCGAGACACTCAGCACACTCCCTGAGTGGAACTGAAGTTACCTCAGCTGTAGCAGAGCAGCCCACCTCATGGCGTCTCACTGGGCCTCTGTGAAAGTGCTGAGCACCAGCACAGTATCCTTTGGATATGTATCTAGCTGTCCTTCCCACGGTGTGGAAGACTGGTACCCTGATAGGATAGCCAATTTTTTTGCCCAATACTTTCCTAATTTTTAAACAGAAAGCCTTGTATCCTATAAAAAAATCCTAATCCAAGGCAAGTCCAGGTGGGAGGGTTCTCTAGATCCCAGCATTATATTGCTGCTGCTGGGATCATCTCATTTCCTCCACCCTTTCTTACATCTTTGCACTGAACTTTCACAGCTGAATGTACTCTAGATGCGTCTCTTCCTGCCACCCATAAGCACCTTCCCTGCAGGCTGGCACCTGCCCTCTCTGGCCCTGTTCCCCATCACTCTACCTGGCTCAAATTCTTTTTCCTCCCACACGAGTCTGGCTTGGTCTACCCATTTTCTCGTTTGAAACATTTGTCGTCTTTGCTTTGACCCTTTCCTTTATTACCTATTTGCAATTGGTCACCAGTCCTATTGGCTTTGTTGTTGTTGTTGTTGTTGTTGTTGTTGTTGTTGTTCTTGTTCTTGTTCTTGTTCTTGGTTTTGGTTTTTGAGACAGCATCTCACTGTGTAGTTCAGGCTGGCCTCAAACTCACAGCGATCCTCTTGCCTCTGCCTGTTGGGTGCTAGGATTACAGGCATGTGCCACGATGCCTGGCCCCTACTGGTTTTTATTTTGAAACATCTATGGAATCTGCGTTTTCCCATTTTTAATATCTTCACCATAGCAATTATAATAGAAACAAATACCACTGACTATAAGGACCAACTGGAGCGTGTTCAAGAAAGAATGGATGGGGAGGGATAGAAATCCACAAAGACGTCAATTCAGAATTATTTGAGATAATGAATCTTGTTTTTCACAGAACAGCCCACGGGAGGATTGTTCCATAAATACCATCTGGTAAAGGCTTATCTAGCCCACAGGTGGAATGTTTTGCAAAATTACAAAAACTATTTTAAAACATCAAGAGAAGGTCATGATTTGATATGTGACAACGCTGAGGCCTTCAGGGAGAGTGTGGCCTGAACTTGGCTCCCCCTGGAAGGCCCCAGCTGTGAACGGAGCTCAGAGCTCCTTACACTGCCCCACCCACCACTTCTTACCACACACACTGCATTCTATAATAGTCTCCACCTGCCCCAAAGTCCTGTCCATCCTTCAAGGCCAAACTTGACTCTAGTTCCTCTACATTGGGCTGCCGACTACACAAGGCCACACTGATACCAACAGTTGCTAAATCACAACATCAGTTATCTTTATCATTCAGTTTGGTGCCTAGTGCCAAGCACTGGAAATGCCCGGTGCATGCATCACCACTTGCCCAGCTGTGGACAAGGCAAGCATTGTCAGTCCCCCGCCACATCCTTTTGTAGGATGCAGACGCCCAGAAAGGGCGTCAGAATCATCTTCAGCTGACGGTAGCAACCAGCATAGGCTAGCATGTCAGCTCAAACTTCTCTGAGGCCCAACTTTGTCATTCAGTAGCTTCGTGTCTGTCTTCACTGCTCAGCCACATGGGACCTCCCTCAACAGCAAAGCCAACGTCTCCGGAGTCTTTCACATAACTGTTGGCTCCAAGTAGAGTCCTTCGCCCTAATAAGTGCTCCGTCATTGTTAGAATGCCTGAATATCAAACGCTAAAATGATAATCACTAGGATTTGCATAATGCTCAGTTGCAGAGAGCTCTGACACGCAGTGCCACGGTTGATTAATTCTCACCACAGTCCCCGAAGTAGGTCTTATTTCACTCTCCAGGTCGTCTTAGGCAGGGAGCTTCCCAGAGGCAAAGACTCTTTCTTATTGGCCTCTGCAGGGCTTGGCACAGAGTAGGCAGTCAATTTGTCAGATCAAAGTGCGAACCCTGAGGATGAAGAAAGACAGGCTGCGAGGGCATGTGACAGGTACCAGGTCACCTCCTTGCCACTGCGGCCCGGGCACGCCCTAGAAAGACTTCTGAGGTGCCCAAGCTCTGACTGCTTCGCCTGTTCCATGTCTGAATTCCACCATCACTGGCTTTTCTTTCTTCCCAGTAATGAAGCAAAACCTGGTGGGTTAATTAATCCTCCTTGATGCTGGGCAACAGTAATAGGATCAGGAAGAAAGCCCATCTCCTCCTGGGCTCCCAAGGGTGCCTGGCGGGAGCCCTGGAGGAGACGGAACACAGCCTTCAGTCTGTTAATTGTTCAAGAGCAAATCATCTGTCAGCCAGAAACAGGAAAAAAAAGACACCACTGAATTCAGAGTCAGAACAATAAATAACACTCAATGCTATGCCCTTGAGAAAAATAAAGCTGCCGACATTCTGCTTCTTAGGGAAACAAAACTGCTTGGTGTCTCTGCAGACCTGTGGAATACAGTGTGATTCTGTGGAAAATATTGCAACCTGCTCAGGGAGACAGAGGCACACACGAGGAAGACTTGATCACGCCAACAGGAAGACTCACTGCTAGTAGGAAATCCCCTTTGGGGAAGAGGGTAGAGGGGCACGTTGCAGTAGACACGCTGGTCTCCCTGCTTCCACATAGCGACTCCCAAACCCACCCTAAGTGGTTCCCGAGGGACTTAGATGCAAAGCCCTGCCACCTGGTCCCTCTCCATCGCTCACACCTCAGCCCCACCCTGCACCAAATGGCACCGCTCCTGCCGCCTCCTCCTGACACTGCTCACCCTGGTCTGGGCTCCTCGCTCCTCCTCAGCAGGAGTACCTTGTCCTTCGGGTGGCTCAATTCTCCTCTGCCCCAAAGATCACTGCCTGTCCCTGCTTCCCCCAGAGCCCTTGGGACACCTACAGTCC